>JAWWEN010049367.1:0-11534 GCA_035582955.1 Sycophila texana
TATTCTAGAAATATGTTATATTCCTGACAAAATAAGCCCAGATAGAAATTTTTAGACTCATCGTAGCCTAAATTATGATAGTTTCAAAAATTTTGCTTTGATGAGATTTTCATTTCAATTCTGATGAGACAGGGCTTAAATTTTTGATAATTTATGTCATTTAGGTCTGAAGAGTTGTAGGAATTAGAATTATTTGGTTAAAGAGTTGAAAAATTTAAAATACTACTTATTTTTCTTCATTTTTATGAAATATCTTAAATTTACGTAGTTTTTTCATTTTCAAATTATTTTTCAAAAAAAATTATTATTAGGTATAAACCCCCCTTAATTTAAAATAAAAAAAAAACTATTGTTGAATAGTTTTTTTTCTATTGTTTTAAAGTCACTTATTCAGAGATAAGTTTTGTCAATATACTTAAATTTATTTAAATTGTATTTTAAACACTGTTAGTTACCGCATATTTTGCTAACTAAGTTTTTACTCTATTAAGTGACTTAAACAAATGTAGATTATTATCATAATTTACTGTTTTTAACATGATAAAAACTAGTTCGTATTATTTTGTATTTAAAATTTCGTGTTTACATCGATATAAGTAATGCTGTGAAGTTATAATGATCCAAAGTTTATTGTTGAATTTTTTTGGAAAATTGTGTGCAATTAAAAATTCTTTTTGTAAAATATTACATCTCCCCCTTTCTTCCAGAAAATGGTGCATTAAAAATGACCATAGTCTTTACTAAAGCAAGGACAAACTTTAAAAATAAAAAAAAATTGTATAATCGCTAACAAAGTTTACTGTAAATATAATAAAATTTAATATAATTTTAATTAAATTTAACTTACATATTTTTAAATTTACTAGCTTCTTTAGAAATTTATAATGTAACATTTTTCTGCATGTATTAAATTATACCAAGCCATTTAAATAAAATAATTCATATCTTAGTAAGTGCAGCAATAAGTATCACTATATTTATTGATATAAACAAATGAACACATAAATTCGAAACCAAACTCCAGAAGCATATTATTCAAAAGTAACAAATTCGAAATGAAAAACAAAGTTCCCTTCCTCATCTCTTTTTCCCAAGTTTCCCATAAAAAAAAAGAACCTTCGAGAAGCCAGTGAAAAATTCCAGCGCATCAAGCCCCAGGTCGCCGTGGCGCGCATCTTTCCGGCCACATACCTACGCGTCCGACGGCCGGCGGCGGCAGCGCTCGGATTTGTGTCCTCGCGGCTCATTAGAGGGCCGCCCCCGGCGGAGCGAGAAGGCGCCACGACCAAATATAATTTCACGGCCTATTAGGCTCGTGCGCCAGGAAAAAGCTGAAGGAGCGGCCCCTACGGTCAAGGTCGCTTATCTCGGCAGGACCGATCTGGCGGAGGCGCGCGCGCGCTTCTCTCTTCCGCTGGAGCGGAAGTCGAACGGTAGGATACTCCCGACGGCTGCGTGAAAGCGGCCCAACTACGCGATTTACCGCGAGCCTGCACAGGTGGAAAGCAGAGGATACCCCGATCGAGGGCCGACGATAAGACCCACGTCGCTCTCGCGATTAGGATTCTCCGATAACTTTTTTTTTTCTAACGCTTTACGGGGGCCACTTTTACGCTGCTTTTTCCGTCATTATTTTAACTACAATGTTCTTGTGTAATATCGCGTTGTATCGTTGTTGTTTGAGAATATAATACATTTTTTTTTCAATTCGAGTGTTTTCTTGAAAAAAAATCCCGACTTTGACTTGTCTGCAGTCATATTTACACTCATTAAGATAACAAAGTTCGTAAATCCTACACCAAGCAAGATTTCGTATCTAAGTTTACTTAAGATTATCATTTAAACATACAGCTTAATCCATTTATTCATATATTCAGTTTGATGATGCTTCTAATTTGTCGTAAAGTAACGAAGAAAAATATTTATAAAATTCGTTTAAACATTAGGTAAAAGAATTTAAAAGATTAAGTAGTTTGCGAACACGTTATTTATAATTTTTTAAGAATTTTTCATTTTCGTATGCGGCAATAGATTACTTCGTTATAAAAAAAAAAAGAAATCCTTCCGTGTTTCCAAATAGCCCATTCTTCAAAAAGTACTTACAAAAAACCTGTAAAGATCCCAAGTTCGTTCGGCAATAAATGAATAAAAGTGTCAATTTCAAGCCACTGCCGGAACATCTTCACTAAAAAAAAAAAAAGAAAAAAAAAAACGTAACTCGCCCTAACTGAACATTTTACATGCTTGTAATAATTGGAAGAATGTACCTTTGGTCGCGAAGACTGCTCTGACCGCAGACGAGGAAAGCGATCCTCCCGTCGGAAGGAAACGAAGAGCACCTCTTGAAAAAATAAGTTTCGGATTTCGAGCGAGCGGGTCACCAGGTTCCTGTCGTAAATCAAATTTGGTGCAGGCTCCGACCTTCGTCGGCAGGACTCGAAGCTGACGGGAGATAAGCAGGTCAGGCAGGGGCGAAAAAAAAGCGGAGACGGTGAAAAAAAAATCGACGATGGAACGAAGGACGCTGCGTAGATTAGAACTTTGGAATGTTTGTACCTTCTGTTTGTACGAGAGGGTATTTTCCAACTGATCCTTTCGGGTTCTATTTGAATGGCAGCAGAATTTGAGGCGACTCTTATGATAATTTTTCGAAGATTCGAATGTAAATTTGATAAAATAAAATGTGCGGTTTTATTTTGTCGGGCTGTTTGGTTAAATTATCAATTATTTACATAGTATCAACGTATTACTTTATTTTAGAAATAACCGGTTTCATTGAAAATCAAGTGGAGAATGTATGTAATTTAATATGATGAAGGATTGAGCAATTTGTAATATATTATTATTATAAAAGACTATTAAAAACTATTTTTCAAAATCTTCATAATTATCTCAATTTTTTAAGCTTCAGGCTACATTCATAATCCTAAACTTAGAAATGGACTTCTTCCCCGGTTTCTATTTTTGTTTTTTAAATCTGGCAAACTGCAATTTAAAGAAAAACTCTTGAAGTCTGTCAAAGTGCAGGTCTTTGAAGAAAATCTTTAATATCATGTTCAAACCAAACATATTCAGAGAGTATAGTGTTTGTGGACGAAATTTAATAAATCATCCATTATCCTCTGCTAAACGCAATCTAGTCAAAAGTGCAGAGAAAAATCTAATCTCCATATCCAAACTTTTTCCAGAGTAAGTTTGTGAACACATATTTCTTTAAAAATGTGTCGGAATAAAATCCTTCTTTCGTATTAAGATTTTTCAAACTTTAAAAGTATTCAAAATATAATGTACCCAATAAAAAATCCAAAAATACAGGCACACGTACTCATTCAAGTCTGTAGAAATAAAGAAAAAGATCTCACTGAGGCTCTCTTCGATCTCTTAATAAGCTGTTTATTCGGCAATTACGAACGGTGAGTGAAAATTGCATTATAAAAGAAGCGTCGACGTCGTAAAAAGTGTGATATTCACGCGCGCTTAATAAATACAAGCTGTGCGCGTCCCCTGATAAAACAAAGGCAACGAAAAATTTTTATGGACGCACCGCGAACGGGAAAAAAGTCGGTCTGGCGCCCTGGTCAGAATTTTATTGAGTGTCGGTCCTCCCTTTCTTCTTCTCTCGCTTCGGCGCCCCCTTCTCAATGGGGATTGGGCCTCAACAACTCCAAAAATTTTTACGCTCCAGGCTTCTAATACGCCTCGGTTCCCGGAAATTTTTAAAAACTTCTCAACTTTGCTCTTTGAGTTAAGTTTACTTTTTTGAAAGAGGATTAAAGAATTTTTCATAATTTTCTTGAATTATCTTGTAGACTAGTAAAAAGTCATTTTCAGAAAATAAATTTTTTAAAGATTTATGAAAAATGTACTATCAAGATATCAATCACTAAAAGTAATTAAAGAAATGTAATTACCTGTTAATGCACATAATTAGTTATTTATTTTTTGCTGTATCTCTTTCAAAACAATACAATCTGACTTAAACTAACAACTACGAAATTATATTGCAGATTATAAATACTTTTGATTGATGTTTTAAATGAAAATGAATACCACTGCTTTAAAAATTATTTGTAATTATTTGTAATTGTATAAAAAAGAAATGTCGAGTCACAGTTTCGCAAGTAAAGTGTTACAAAGAAAAATATACTATCTTATTCAAGACTATGAATTATGCATTTGCTTAAAAAGCACTTTCACGGTACATTACTTAAGTAGCCTCAAAAACAAAAAGTTGCAACAATAGAAATGCGTCTGCCTGACACTAATCAAGTTGAAAATAATGAACTCTCATTTTCACATTGCCAATGAAAAAAAGAACAAAATTAAAAAGCCATCGTAAATCTCGATGCACACCTCGATGAAATTAATTTCTTCGACATCCTCCCCGACGAGATCAAAAAATTGCACATCCGAACGCAAAAAAGTCAGCATTATTAAAGCGTGCGATGTTTATGGTGATTTCCGAATTAAAAATCTCCCCGGCGCTCAAAAAGGGCTGGAAGCCGGTGAAGGGACGGACGGAAAAAAGGAGGTCCTCCGCGTGTCCGAAGGAACGAACGAGCAGCGAAATGTCAACCGTAAAACTCGCGGGCCAACACTAATTAACCCGACGGAAATAAACTGCGGTGCCCGCGCGAGAGAGCGGAGTTTGCGAGCCGAGTTCCGCCTTTTTTTGCGTCTCCCGCGCGAGACTCCTCTTTTTATCTCGCCTCCATGTCTTTTCGCCGTCGGCCGCGCGGCAGCGGCGTCCCGCGCGTTTATCCCCGCCCCCGGACGAATTTCGAAATCCGCCCGTTCGTTTTGCGCATTATATATCTTGGCCCGGGGGGAACGACGTGTCGTCGGGGTTATTAAGCTATTGATTTTTGATACGGAATTAATGTTAATACGGAGAGTTTGAAGTTCTCATGATCGTTTAAATTAATCAGTGTAATTCTGCTTTTTATCTTGGACCCTTGTAAATTTTCGGGTGGGAACAGGTTTCACCGCTCGGACTTGATGAATTTAAATGCTTGGAATCTCGTGGTTTTTAGATAATGACGAGAAAAAGGATTCCTTTCACACGTTTGTCAAGAAACTAGCAATACGTTATTCGGTCAAATGAATGGTGTCTAATAAAACGAAAATTCTTATTTATTAAAGTGTCAATTTTTTCGTATTCTGTAAGATTTCGTCATTGGAACTAAGTTGCCAAAGACTACATCCCGTGAATAACAAGAGTTTAAACTAAGCAAGAGATTTAAATTTATATTTATAGCAAATTTAAAACTATTTTAACAATCAGATAAAGTTTTAGCGAACATCTTTTTTTTAATTTTTGACTGAGAGAAATTTGTTTTTCAAATTATGGCACAGCTTCCTGTAAAATAATTACGTGAAAAAAAAGAAATCGTTGATGGTTTGCAAGTACTGCAAATTTTTACTGTAATTTTTTCCTGAAACTTTTCTGAACTACCTTCAACGCGTTATTGAAAAATGTAGTTAAAAAAAGAAAAGAAAGTGTGAGAATCTGATCCGCTCGAAATCGAGCAAAACTCGGCAGCGTCGCGACGTGAAACCCCGCGACAGCGTAAAACGCAGCGGGCACCTGTTCTTTCAGCCTGCACACGTATGTGTATAAAGCGTACTTATGTTTGGAAGCCCCACGCAAATCGTGTTACGCCCGGATCTTTGCCTTCGATACTTCCGGATTCGCGCACACTGTACCCCCCACTCGGCGCGCCGACTGCAGCGCGAAAATCTTCGTCGGTACACTTGTAAACTTTCGTGAGCGTGTCTTCGCCTAACTGTAAGAGGATTTGCTCGCGCTTACTCGGACTTCGAGTCATGAAGTCATGCGAGTTTCGAAACTTAACTTGCTCGTGCTGTTTTCGTGTTCGATTAACTAAGATTTCTTTATCGTAATAGGGAATGTTTTTTAGATCGAAACAAATTTTTTTAATGTTTATTGAGTAATTACAAGTCGCTTTATATTATAGGTGTAGTACAGGTTGTGGGATTAAAATGACGAATTTTCAAAATTAAAAAATGCATTCTCAAGAAAGAATGCAATGCAATACTTTATGCATTCAAAAAAAATGCATCTAAATGTACTTGAATGTACTTATGTGCACTTTCATTCAACATCACGTGCATTGCCAGTTAACTGCTGGATCAGTGGCAGTGGATCAGTTTAAATAACATATGATTAGAAAATAAAATTACATCGTATATGTAGGATGATCAATTTCTGATGCATTCGTTAAAAAAAAACGCGACACACCTTTTTTAAATGATTTTTTATTTTATTCTGAAATCATTGAAATTTTAAAAATGCAGTGTGCAAGCAGTGCACTGAATTCTATAATAGTGTGCTCCAAGGGAAGAATAAATTACATCAGACTCGAAGAAGGTGAAACAGCACCTCGATCAGCGCTCTTCTTGTACTCAGACTTTCAATTCTTTTTTAATTCCAACTAGCAGCTTCACGCGTCCACTATTTTTAAATCGTATTTTTGAGGTTAGGTTTTTAAATTTAGCGCCATTTAACAGGATATGCCCGTGAGCCAATCAAATCGCGTTTTAAAATACTTCACAACATCCTGCCATCCTTTTTTTAAGAGAGGATTCATGCACGTTCACACTCCACCGTCTTCAGAAATATCAGCTATTTTCTAGTCTCATTGTAAATATATTACTCTGAATCTCAACTTATCCCAGAAGTTATCGCATTTAAAAACTACCTTTTACCGCTTTCATTCCCTTTTAAATTCAATAAGATTAATAAATAAGCAATCACTCTCTCACATGCTCTCAGAAAACTAAAATCGAACTTCGCTGAGAAAAAAGTTAACTTTTTGCTCTCAACATTGACTGCATCTCATACAGCCACAAGTCATTCATCGTATCCTGTTAAGGTCGCTCGACTCTCACCAACGTCGTATATGCAGCCTAAATAAAAATTCTCTCAGTCAATGAAATAATAATAAAAAATGCACCATATCCGCGCCCATGACTTTGAATAATTAAAAAGCCAGTTAGAAATGCAATTCCGTTACGTCAGCGGTCGCGTGCGCGGGGGCCGCGGCCATCGCTCGCGGCGGAGAAGCCGCAATCAGCTGCAAAGTCGCACGAGGCGTCGCCTGTGCAGCGCAGCGCGCCCATTAAAAGCGAGAACGCGCCGTGGCCGCAATTGAGATAGCGAGTCTTTCTCGGAAGCCTGAAACCGCCGGCACCGTCGCCGATAAGACGGCCCCGCGCGAACGAACCCGAGATGCTGCGCCGACCTTATCGGCCGCGATTTCGAATTATCGGGCCGCGAGGTGAGACGCGACGCGACGCTCCCAGACGTATCGATACTTCCGTCGAAGGACGAGCTACCCGGAATCTACCGGCTGAGCTCCTTTTCTCTCTTTTTTTTTTTTTTTTTTGTGTCGACGCAGCGAGATTGCGTCGCTGGGCATTTTAGAGAAATCCGAGCGATGGGTATGGCTGCGGGTTTACGAGGCGGTTTCATAGTTATCTTTCGAGGAAGTGGGTAGCCTCGATTTTTTTTTCGAAATTCACGGGGTTGAGATAAGCAGGCGCGAAGGTTTTTTTTTTAAGAAAATTTACGATCATTTTTGGAGGCTGGAAACTTTAAACATGAAGCTTTAGCTATAGTCCTTGTAAAATTTAATAATTACGAGTACTTTTGTTAATCTTTCAACTCTGATTAATTCTTATATAAAAATAGTAGGAAAATTTTTTGCATTTCTGTTTCGAAGAGTTGAGATGTATTTTCGTCAGCTGCTCTGTTGTACACTTATACGTCTTATAATTCATGATTACTAAATTAAAAGTCAATACAAGGTAAAGACAGTCATGTACGTTAAAATTCAACACGATAATGCACTAACAAAAATTGTACATACAGAAATTCAAATAATTATTTGTCATGCACATAAAATTCAATTAATCATCTTGTTTAATCGTAAAAGGTACTTTTACACCCGAAATGGAGCTACCATCTAGTCTGATCTGAAAATAACCCTTACAGATATTTATAAATTCTTTATTTGCGTTCTACGCTCAAAATATAACGGCTGACAACACGACAACCCGAGCGATTATAGTACAGTGACACCGAAATTCCATTATGTTCGTTACGGAAATTCGGTGCTATTTGCAAAATTTTCCATAAAAAAAATAAAATAAAACAATGCAATCATGAATGCAAGTTGAGCGCCAGGCAATGCAAGTTTAATTACGCTCTTTTAATAACCGGTGGAATGCACCGCGCACGATATGGGATAGGGATCGTCGCACGCGATGCCTATATGCGCGCCGTGCAGCTCCAAATTACACCTTGCGATTCTCCCGCCCTGCTCTTATTTCTCTTCACGCCTAAACAGGCGTATGCATATGCAGTGGAACTGCCGAAGCGATTTAGAAACTCACTTTTACTCAACGTCATGCACCAGATTATTCTTATTATTATTATTATTATTAGTGAAGGAATTTTCAAGTTTAATCGACTGACTAAATAGCACATCATTCTATCTTCAACTCTTCAAGTAGTAAATTTTCTTTATCTTGATATTTTCACCTTTTATTTCTTCATATATTTACAGTTCTTCTTTATACACTATAGACTGTATGTTAACCCTTTCAGAATTGAATATTTTTTATACTAAAATAATTTCATAAATATTTCCACTTTTTTGACTAATATTTTCTATTTTTAAAACTCATGTTTTTGATTTCTTGAATTCTAAATTATTCACTTTTAATGCTGTCCACTGTAGTTTTTAATTATTTTATGAGTTGTTAGAATATTTTCAAAAAAATTTTAAAATTACAACCATGAAGATTTATTTTTCTCTTTTTACTTTATCTTTTTCTTAACATTGTCGAGAATATCGGAACTTTTATTCAGTTTTTTTTTAAACGTACTACGTTGCTATGTTTTTTTTTTTATTTTAAAAACGTTGTAGCACTCAATTGAACGCAGTCTACTGTACACTATAAATGATACTTACATTTTGTTTAAAAGAAAAATTATTTTATTTCCAACCGCAGTCGTTACAATTGAAATGACCCAATCTACTCAGCACAGCTTGAGCCATCCTAGCAACAGAGCACGCCTCGACAATCGAGCGGGAAAGAAAGCAGGGTCGAGCGAGCGCGTTGGAACGTCGAACAGTCGTCGAATCTCGCTCGGTCGGGCGCACGCCTCCCCGACACGGCCCTAATGAAGACGAATGGGACTCGGAATGGAGAATCCGCATAATGATAGCGCATCTGGCTGTGGCGCGATTAACGCGCGGTGAAAAAGCCGAGGCGGCGGCCCGCCACGCGCACGAGTATTATGCAAGTGCGAGCGGGCGCGGGGATAATGATCGGCGGAAGTGTTCGTGCTAAAATATGCAGATCCGCCGGAGCTCGAACTGCTCGCGCGGCGCCGAGAGCCGCCCGGGCTTCGATGCATCGACGATGCGCTCGAGGGGGACGCGGACGATTTCGCGCGAGCCTGCCGAGACCTACCCGAGGAACTCGGCAGGCTTTCGGTTGGGAGCTTTGGGAGTTGAAGCGGGCTCGAGGCCCGGTGCTGATGTTTCATTGATGAATTTATTTTGGTGCTTGATTAATTTATTTCTGGTATTTACTGCACTATCTGAGTATAGCTATTTTTGAAACGAGTAATATTTTATTTGAAAAATATAAACGTCTGTATAAAAAAATTGTAATAGTCGCAAGTATAGAAAAACTTATCTAGTCAAAATATTAACAGAGTAACTACTTCAGGGCTAAAAGAACTTTTTAATTTTTCTTTTCTCCCACTTCACAATTCGAACGAAACGCAACCTCTCTAGCTTTATATAAATACTTTCATTTTTGTTTAAATGCCAGCCACGAGCTTTACGAACTTTGGTGAAAAATTCTTGCTTGCTTATTTTTAGTAATATTTTAGTCAAAGTAAAAGGTACATAATTACAAATGTAAATCTCACTATCTTTCTATCTTTCTATTATACAAACAAAATTATTAATGTAACTACTATACTACGTTATTAATTAATCGCAGTGCCTTGCGATAATAGCAATATACAAAACTAAATAAATAAATAAATAAATGATATAACAAAAATATTGTTGAATTCAATAGCATTCTTTTCATATTTGAAAACAGTTCCTTAAAGTAAAAAAAATTAAAACCATATTTTACTATAGCCAGCTAAGGCTTGTACAAAAGCTTGCAAGTAGTAAACTCACTGGAAGGCATTTACAAGGCAAACCGCACAATTTTTTCCAAAATGCGCTATAACGTACCTGAGCAAGCCTCCAATCATAAAACCGCAAAAAGGACTAGATAACCCCTCCCCCTACCCGCCCCTCCTATTTCCTAGCTATTCTTACTCTAGAACCCAGAGCGATGTATCCCACCGCAGCGAATTCTGAGCGCGGTCTGAGCGCTACCGCGCGAGTCGATCGCGGCTAGGCTCCTCCCGTCACCATCATTGAAAATTGCCCGCGTTTTAGTCGCGCTAAAGTCGCTCGTTAAAACTAATGATTTCCTGCGATTTCGCGCAGCCCACATCGCGCGCACCCGCTCGACCCCTCGCGCGGGAATTTATAAGAAGATACGCGGCGGCGCGATCGGACGAATCACCCGCTCCTGCTCGCGCGATTATTATGTATCGTACGCACGCGGAGCTTCGGGGGCCGGCCTTTAAGTATCGGGCCGCGTCGTTAAAGTCGAGCGCGCACCGCAATTACCCCCTTACGCGCGCGCGCGTGAGCGGCAGGCCTGGGACAAAAAATTTTTTATAACTTTATCCAGCGAGCCGCGCTTTCTTCCTCGAGTACATGCTGATCGGGATTTTTCCGAGGATCTGAGTTATGAAGGAGTGATTTTTTTTTTTTTTTTTTTTTTGAGGAGGGGGAGAGGGAGGAGGGCGATTTTATATCGCTTAACTGGCTAAGCTGCATGAAACGTCGTTAGATTTTACGGGATTAACGGTAAACACTTCAGTGTTATCAGGAGAACTAGTTCGAGAGATTTTTTTTTTTTAAATTTTGTACGATGTTGTTGGTGCGAGTATTACGCTGATTTTACTCGTAATTTATTATTTTGTGCGTGATATATACGCGGAGAAGATTTTCTGGTAGATAAATTACTACGTGGTTGTAAAATTTTGTTTGAACGTGGGATTTTTTGGTAAAAATGATCTTACAGCATTGTAAAAATTATTTGTAAAAGCCATAATTTTTGCAATGATGGGTCAATTTTTATAAGCTTCTAGAAACTTTTGATTAAGACTTTTAGTATTTTTATAATAAATACTCAATCGTAACATTGTAAAATTTTATAAAAGGAAAAGTTTATTTTCAGGGTCTGTAAAAATCGCTTTTCTATACTTCTTTTTAATAATTTTTTATTTGTATTTTGGTAGTCTTCAGTTTTAATATTGAACAAATAGCATTAAATTTTTATGAATACTACTATCCGTTAAAAAATTATAGAGCCACCTGGTTTTTCATGAATAACTTGAGCAAAAAAAATCGCGCACGTAC
>JAWWEN010049378.1:0-11534 GCA_035582955.1 Sycophila texana
AGAGAGAGAGAGAGAGAGAGAGAGAGAGAGAGAGAGAGAGAGAGAGAAAGAGGTCCACATATAAGAGTTCGGAAGCACAGCTTCTTCCGTGTGGCCCGACGCCACGCACCAGTTTTTTTATTTCTCTTATGTTTTCACGTTTCAATATTTTTTTCTCTAATTAATCTTTTTTCTGACAGCAAGATTCAAATTATTTAGATTTTGTTCTACATACAATGTTAAATAGTCCAAAATTGACGATTCCAAGAACAAAAATAAATGCTAAGAAGGACTTTACTGATCATGAAAAATATTTAGAATTTATTTTTAACATTGAAGGATTAAAAGAAAAATCAGTATGTTATTTTATATAAAATACAATTGTTTATTTAAATGCATTTAAATATATTTAAATTGTTTTGTCACTATTTCTAGGGAAAATTTCGAGCAAGCTGGTCAATCGAAAATCAACATTTAATAAAAAGCTCAATAGTTTTAGATTCTTGGTACGAACCATTGATTGGTGTAGAGATTTCCATTCTGTACAATAATTCTATCCATTTGGACAATGCTATGTGCGGAAGAGCTTATTTGAAACATCATCATGATAAACAATATTTACTTAATATCCAATTGAAAAATGATAAAGTAAATCTTGAAATAGATACACCTTTACTACCAAAACACTTGATAATGCATGGAAATCTCAATAAAATAAACAATAATTTGTATAAAATAGTTGGTACTTTGAGAAATTCTGAAGTAAATGAGAATTTTACAATAAATTGTCACATTAAAGTAGACGATGCAATTTTCTCATCGATAGATTTTCTTGTAATTCCTAGAGAAGGCTCAAAGTACAAAGCAATAAATTTAAGATTTAAAAGTGAAAAGTATGGTTTATACGTAGAAGGAGAAAGTGAAAAATTACATGGGAATATTAAAATAAATTTAATAAATTATTTAAATTGGGATTTAAGAGGAAAATTGTATGAAGATAGTAATCAGCTGTTTAGCATTGTTACATTTACCAATGTTCATATTGATGGCAACGCTACTCTTTACTTTTATAGTAAAACACCGTGGGAAGAGCTAAAGAAAGTTGAATTAGACAGCAATTTATTACTTAATAGTACTACTGGTAACCTTCGTGTCAAGCATCAATTTAACAATGATTCTGGACACTTATCTTTTATTTGGCGTCTTTACTACTTTTATGATTTATTTCTTCACTTATCCGCTGGGCACAAAGAAGATGGCCAAATTGGAAAAGATGTAAATATTATTGTTTTTTATAGAAATCTGAAAAAAGCTTTTACAAATATAGACCTCGGATTGGACATAAATATAGACAAAGGTAAATGGGAATTTGGAAGCAACGCTTCTCTAGGAATGCTTGATCATAAAAATATCGATGCGATATTCACATTGAAGATTCCAGAACCTAACCAGGATATACATAAGATACTTTTAAGTTACCACACGAATAATGATCATAGAAACATATCCTATGTTGTTGGATATAGTGCTGATGTTGCTCAAATAAATTACGCTTCTGATGGCTCGGTAAGTTATAAGAAGATATTTATATATTGCACACTATTTAGTTTATAGTTTAGATTAAAAAATAACTATATAGATAATGAATAGAACGTTAATATCACTGTTAAGGAGGTTCATCCCAAAATCGACTTTTCACTACGCCCGCGTCGAAAGAATCACATTCCTTCCCTGCACCGTACGGAGAATGTAGCAATTTCGACACGGTTGTAGTGAAAAATAGTATACACTACATGGGAAGTAAAAAAGAATGCCTCACCTTCGGCTCGGGTGACAATTTACGTGCGATCTAAAATAATTCTTATTTTATCTCCCTTGCGCCGGGAACGACGTACTTTCGGCCAGGGGAGCAAGAATAAACTATTTTTTGAGAAATATGAAATTCTCACGATCTGTGTAACTTCCACCTCCAACGGATCAATCATATTTCAGCGGATTGGTCTTAAAATAGATAATTCATGTCATTATGATGTGAAGAGTTGTATGAATCAAAATATTTTCAGTAAATATAATTAAATTAGCTATGAAATTGAACAAATTTATGAAATTCCTGAAATTCAAGAAATTTAAGTAGTTTTTCAACAAATTCAGGTATTGACTCAAAAAATTTGAATTGAAACATCTCTTCACACCAGAACTACATCAATTACCTATATTTTAAGACGAATCTCATGAAAATTGATTGACCCGTTGTATAGCTGGAAGTTACGCATACTGGAAACTTTTATAACTAACATAACTTAGTATAAAATAGGTCTTCTATCTTGGCTCATTTTATGAAGAATCAAAAGTATAGTATTACAATATTAAAGTAAATTACTGTACTAAGTAATTTGCTAATTACTATAATTTGTTTGTTTTTGTTAATTTTATAGCCAAAATTTTATGTGTATATGACCTCCTTAAGACATTCTGCAAGCGTTCTTTTAAATGTTTTCGATGCCAAGAGTAAAATGAATTTCAATGAATTTTTAAATTTATTTTAATACTATTTTAATATTAATAATTATATTTTATTGTTTTAAAATTAGTTAAAAATGGATACAAACGACATTGATGGACACCTACGATTGACTTGGGGTTTGCTCTTGAATCAAACTCTCAATAATTTATTTAATGTGACATTCGATAGTAAAGAAATCAATTTAAAATATTCTCTTTTTACTCCAAATTTCTTAAAAGAAGAAACAATTATATTGATTGCAAAATATGACGGCAAATCAGAACGTTATGCTATTATTGACACGAATCTCCATTATCCTGCACATAAATGTATTGGATCTGCAAATATATTATATGAAAGTTTGATTAATATAAATGGAACTGTTAATGCATTAACGCCATTCCCAAATTTTTCTGAAATCGGATGTAAATTTATTGTGTTAACTACTTTGTAAGTATAATTATCATTTACATGTTTAGTATTAGTAAAGTAAAATTAAATAAATTCTTTTTATAATCATTCAATGTTATTGTATTTTTACAGACAAAAAAATAAACGATTTATTGAACTTCATTGGCAAAACAACTCAGCACTTATTGATTCGGAATATTCGTATAAGAGTAAAAAACTCGATTCAAATCTCGATGGTTACTTCAAGGTTGAATTTCCATTAAATACACGACACATTGGTCTACTACAATACGGTTACAATAAACGTCCTCTCATTACGATAGGTTATTCAGAATTGATTTACAATGAAGATAAAATTCTAGATGCTCAGTACAAAACTGTAAGTGAATCATACGCTGGTGTTGAGAGAGAAAATGTTGAAATTATTATTAAGAATTCATTTAAACCTATTGGAATAGTATATATTAACCAATATGAGTATAGTGCAGGTAATGCAGGTACCAATTATCCAACTGTTGAGTATAAAGAGGTAGGGTATAATTTCAATCGAATATTTCAATGAAAATCTATATTTTTAATAATTTAATTTTTTATTTATAGGTTAATATTTATCAATTAAATAACATTTCGGCGTTTAATATTTCTGGTACGTCGAGAATACGTAAAACTCATACGGGGCAAGAGATCAAATTAACAGCTACACATTCTAATAGGACAGTTAAGTTCTGTACTCACTACAATGTCTTACCTGGAGAATTTGATCAAAATAGCTCTCTTAGCTTGGCTAAAGATGCTTGGCTATCGTACCACATAAATATTATAAATAAAACAACAGAGGTCGTAGAAAATCAATTTGCAACAATAAGTATAACTTATCCCCATCGCAACTTCACTTTCAATGGCTCTTACTTCATTGCCAATTCGGAACTTAACTCTGATGCTTCTTTACTTTGGAATAGTCAGTTAGAAACGCCAAGAACATTAGGAGCTTCATTTAATTGGAAAAACTCAACGGTAAATGAGAATATTTTTCAGCAATTGGTATCTTTAAATATAAAACATCCGAGTTTTCAAAAAGATGTGCAGATCATTGGGCAGTTAGTTCGTCAAGACTATCGAGATCTACTGAACGCAAAATTGACTATTGACTACTCCACCATTGAAGAGAAATTACTTGTACTATCGACAGTTGTAAGAGATGAGAGTAATTTACCGAACGAATGGAAATATTCCTACTTATTTACTGGTATACATCCAAAAACTAAGCTTGATTTAGATGTGAGAGGTTATTTTAGAAAAAATAAACCTCTTTTGATAGAGACAATCAACACAGCTCAATATAAACGTAGCTTCTTACCGGAAGAGTCAGGAAAATTAATAGGCCGACTAAATTTTAATACAAATGAAATTGAATTTGACTGTGAAAACAATGAGTACAAAAAATATTTTCAGGCGAGATGTTTTACAAACTATCCTGAATACATCGTAAATGGCAGTCTAATCAATGGTCCAGAAGTAAATATAACTGGTGCTTTCTTTCTGAGTTTACAAGAAAAACTTTCATGGATGATGGTCAATTATACTCCAGGTAAGAAACAAAATTTATTTATTTATTTACCAGAGTATGAATTATATTTCATTAATCCAATATCTGTTATTAATTTTTTTTAGATGCAATAGAAACTTTAAGAATGTACGGAAATATACCTGATGCTAGAAATGCCGAGTTTAATATTTGGAGAACTTATGATCAAGATTTTACAATATCTGATGTTTCTTTCTATGTGCGATTAAATCATTCAAGACTAGTTACTTCGAGATTAAAATGGAGACCTGAACTAAAGTCTGATGTTATGGTAAGTTTAATTTTGATTCAATGTTTTATTAGAAATTTTAAAGTTTTGACACAGCATGAAAAATTATTATTTCCGACGATACTTAGACTGCAAAGAAGCCCAATTTTCGGATGTTTGGCCGATCCCGCCAATTTACTCCAAATTTATATTTATTTTATTTATTTGAAAACCAGAGTATATACAAAAAATTACAAAGTAATTATTATTGCACATCAGTTACATTACAATAAAGTAATCCATCATGCCGTAGATATTTATGAGCCATTTCGTTTCGGTGGGAAATTATCGTTAGTCTTAGTTTTTCACACAGATTTTCGTCTAAGTACCACTTTTCGATCCAAAACCATGGCAGCTATTAGTTTTCGTTGAAGATACACGCGAAGTACTTGTTTTTGCCGCAAAATCGTTTAGAAGTCCTACTTTTTGCCGTAAATTTTGTCAGATACTATTTTTTGTTTAAAAAAAATCGACAGCCCTACTTTTCGTAGGGGGCGTCGATGTATTATACATATGAGGTCAGTGAAATTAGCCTCTGCAGAATCTATTTATTATTATCCTACCGATTGATTAGAATCATTTCCAACATTAAAGTAGAAAAAAAAACCTAATTTTTTATTGGTCTAATATGCGTTTATTGAGATACGAACAGCGACCTCGTAAGCTGATAATTGGTTTGTGTTACTGCGTGTATTTTTTAACAATAGCTTTGGAATAATAGTAATGCAAATATTAATTTTATTCAACAGAATGCAATAAAAACGACGTTAACAAATACTTATGAGGAATTGAAAAAAGATATTAATTATTGGAGACATTATATACGAAGTGAAATAATAAGCGCAATGTCTGACGTTTGGACTGACAGTCAAGAAGAACTAGAACTATTTTTGGAGGATCTTAAGTAAGTACTTAAAAAGAACAAGATTTATTTATTATAATAAGCTTTTTTTGTTAAACATCTTGTTAAAAAATACAGTTAAATTTTTATTTGCTAATACTATGCAGGATTATTAAATATTTTACGAAACTAATATTTATTTATATTTTAGTTAGTGTAATCTTGCATAGTTAAATTGTATTACCTGGTATAGATCCAATTGCTTAAAAATTGAATTTCTAAATAAATTTATACTACAAGTAGGGTGGCTCCGTCCCCCTGCGCGCTACGCGCACCAACCCCTTTTATATTTTATTATTTTTTATATGCAACATTTCAAAATTTAAATAAATCTTATCATTCTTCGTGAAGGAAAGTCAGTTGTAATAACATCCTGTAGTGAGTCCTAGTTCCCATAGCAACCATTAGGGATCATTGGTTTCCGTAGCAACCGGTAGAGGGCGCTGGTTTTGGGAACTAAAAAGAAACCAATTAGGCGTGTTTTAAACCTTAAAGAAAAATTGTATGACGACCCTTTCTTTTACCATTTTGTTTTTTCGTCTTTTTGTAGTGGCTCGAACCTGATCCTTAACTGAACGTCCATAAGCAATATGAATGAAAATAATATGTTTATACTATTCTTTTAACGTAATGTTATTGATTCTTATATTTTTACAGTGAATTGAAAATCGTTCAAAATGATTTTGAAAATCTTAAAGTGTATTTAAACAATTCCTACAACGAGAATGAGTTTTACATCAAAGATATAGTGGCACTGGGAACATATGTAATAGATGAACTTTCATTACGAAGTCATATTCAGTCGTTGCCGAATATAATAAATGAACTTTGGGAAATAATGGGAGAGTCGGGAGAAGCTATTCGTAACTCTCTCCTTTGGATTTTAGAAACAATCAAAAATGCATATCAAAAGGTTTCGGAAATAATAAGTGCTATTCTTAAAGGTGATTCAATGAATCAAATTGCAAATATTGTCGAAAAATTCATAATGAAGTATGACATGTTTGTAAAGGATCTTCACGTCTCCACAATCAAATACATTGAATACCTTTACCATAAAATTTATCAGTCAATAAATCTTCAGGTATGTAATAATTTTACTCAAATATCTAGGAAGATGTTTTATCAAAGTATTTTATCATTAATTGATGAGTAACATTTCATAATAGCAACAGTTTTTGTAGTTAAAATAGACTCAGAAAACGATAAATTTTACTTTATTATTGAATAAAAATTGTAAGCACCTTATATTTTTCTAAACATGTAAAACACATAAAGATACAAATTTTTACAAATTTTTTGATATTTGGATTTTGAAAAACTGATGCCGGATATCAGTGACCCAAAAAATATAAGAATATGTATTTTTTGATATAGTTTGCAGTCAAAGGCAACCCCCCCCCCCCCCTTTAAGATAGTCGAAATCCCCTCATTTTTATTTCGGATAATCTCTTTCAAGCAAATGATAATGAGTAAATGCTTCTCTTGGTCACAAAGTTTGGAATTTTTTATAAAAAAAAAAATAAAATAAAATTTTTTGTATCTGTAGCCTTATGAGAAAATTACTCGATATTTACATCCCTTTTCTTTACTATTATTCATTTTCATATGAAAACTAAATTAATTATTTATGTATGGTGTACATATTTTAATTTTTCTAGTGGAATCGTTTTCTCATGCAAGTAGAACCAATTTTTATTCAGTTGGCTCACTATTTAGAAACAGTGGGGTGGAAAGCAATTCAAGAATTCTTCAATTTTTTGTATGACCGAAAAGTAGAGCTCATTACTTCACCGTATTACGATCATTTTTCGAATTTTACACAGGACATCGACAAATTCTATCGTGATCTTAAGGCTAATGACATCATCACAAATATTGAACATTATTCAGCGTCAGTTATTCAGTTTATTAAAGAGCGTTACTTTGCATTTGTGCCATTTAGCAATGAACTGAAAGATGTTATAGACGAAATCTGTACAGAACTGATGGAACTTCGAAAGCTACCATCAGTTAAATATACTTTTGAGAAAATACAGCAAGTATATGATCGAATAAATTATTTCTACAAATATTTTGAAATACGAACTAAATTAGAAAATGCAGTAAGACTTATACACTCAAATATAATGGACGTAAGTCAAACAGCGCTTCAGGCTGACAGCAGATATAGAGAGGCGAAAACTAAGTTTATTTATGATCCTAATCATGGTTTTATGTGTCTTGAGCAAAAACTACCAATGTCTTGGCATGCATTCAACCAAACCCCTGAATTTCATGAAATTCCAGAGTACAGAGCTATTGCAGACATGCGATCTTATTTTACTACATCGAACGCTACTTTTTGGACCATGTACTACCGGATTAAACCCCTGACAGAACCAGCTAACTGGTTGCCTCCATTTAAAGGTATGTAAAAATTCCATTTTCAGAGTTCACTTGACTTGGCACACTAAAACTGGCTCGAAGCAACTACTACATTGTATTATTTCTTAAATATTTCTAAAAATTAATTAGACTACTTCACCTTTTACAGAATGATCAGAGTCCTTGTTCAATCTGAAATATAAAAAGTGGGCTCTGACGTATAAAAACCTGCTTCGCTCGCTCGTTCAAGTGCGAGAAAATGATTTTCAATCTTGTGTGACGTAAACGCAAGCGAAGCGATTACCAAAATATCACATAAGGTTAAAATTAGCTTTCCGCTCCAGAACGCATGCAAAGCACGATTTTATGAAACTGATTTTAAAATTTCCATTTAATTTGGCATACTACCAAATTTTTTCCTATTATTATTTATAAAATGACATTATATATTCATTTTTAGGACAAGCAATGATAATTGGTAGACACCAGTTTAAAACATTTGATAATAGACATTTTGAGTTTGCTGGTACTTGTACCTATTTGGCAGCTGGTGATTTTGTGCACAATAGTTTTGCTCTTTTAGTTAAGTATGGACAGAATGCTACATTACCTATGCATCAAATTATAATTCTCGTAGAAAATGATGCTATAGAGTTAGATATTTTTCAAGATGTAAGTAATTTATGTTTAATACATACGCATGCACGTACATGCACACATACACGTTCACACATACGGTCGATTCCATTTAAGTTAAAAGACTGCCAAAAAATGAAAAATTGATGTTTTTGAAGTAGTTTTTAACTAACAAAATTAAATTAAACACGCAGCGTTTACAATAGTTTTAATTTATGTCTATTAATAGTGATAACACAAAATAGTACATTTCGATACATGTGCGTGAAGAAATTTCTGAAAAGGTCCACACGAGATGAGAAATTTATTACGCACAAGAATCGAACAGTATTTTTTGACACGACGTGCGAGAAGACGAGTTTTCGAGAACGTTTTTTCTTCTCACACGAGAAGACTCTCGCACAAGTATCGAAAATATTATTATATAGAAAAAGTATAATTTTCTTATAATCACATATCTATATCCATTTTGCAGAGTGTCAAAGTAATAGGTAATAGTGAAGTACTTCAAATGCCAATTGAGTTGGATAATGGAACCCTGTTTATTTACAGAGAAAAGAGTATATTAACAGTTGAACATAAAAATAGGCAATTTAAAGTTGAATGCAATCTGAAATTTGATTTTTGCATTATTGAACTAGGGGGGTGGTATTTCGGAAAAACGGCTGGTTTATTAGGAACAATGAATAACGAGATTTTTGATGATATACTTTCTTCGAAAGGAAATGTGGAAATGAATATTAATAAGTTTTTTCAAAGTTGGAGTATTGAATGCAGCAGCGATGCAGAAAGTTTAATAAATATTCAACAATCTCAAAATGAACTCGGCTTCTGCCGAGAGCTCTTTACAAACAAAAGCTCTGATTTTAGTTCCTGCTTCAGTATTGTCGATCCTGATGCTTATCAGAGGATGTGTCTTAATAGTGTCAATGAACAGGAAGCATGTGCAGTTGCCATAGCTTATCTGCATAGTTGTATGTTCCATGACACATACCTCAGAATTCCTAGCAAATGTACTACCTGTAATACAGACAATTCAGAGATACCCGAAGGGGATGTAAGAAAGTTAGAAGGTTAGTTTTTTAACTTAATCATGCTAGTTTTTATTTGTCTCTCATATAATTTTGCACTAACGTAACGGGGCGGTTGCTCGCCAATAAGGGCTCGCTTCATCGTCGGTTATTTTACTCTGTCGCGTTTATGCGATAAACGACGAGTGCGCATTTCAAAACTCGCCGTGATACAGATTTAATTAGATCCACATATAGGTAAACGGTATAGTCATTGGCACCCGAAGTAGACGACACAACATAGTGACTAGCCCTAGTTAGGATAGTGATTGGCGTAACTATAGATATACAAACTAATTAAAAATTTGCCAATCACTATCGTTGCGGCCAATGACTAGTCCCATGCCAAACAAGTTTTTAAAAAGTACTATTTTCACTTTCTTTATTTGTATTTATGAAAAGCTAATAGATTCAAAAATTAAAAGGCTTAGTCTTAGTAAATAATATCTAGAACAATGTATTAAAAAATATACTAAATATTTTTCTTTTATTTTTAAAAGGAGAATCTGTACCAATGTCATCAGACATCGTTTTCATTGTCGAGGCAAAGGAATGTAATCGCAACCTTAGGAAAAACCGCAGCATTGATCAATTGGTCACAAACATTAACAAGGAATTAATTGATAATCATTTAGTTAATAATCATTGGTCACTTGTTATTTTCGGCGGAGATAGCGTTTACGATGCACCAAGAAGTCTAATACTCAACAACAAGATATTTGTAGATCAATATTCAGAATTTACTGAATATTTTGAACATATTCCTATTGGCAATGGGAATACAGATGTCTTTGAAGCTCTACGGTTTGCTACGCAACTTGCATTCCGAGCAGGAGTTTCTAAAACTTTCATTCTCATGCCTTGCTCTCATTGCGAATCTGAGAAACAATCAGTACGTATTATTAAATTTATTTAATATTAATCAAAAAGACATTTTCTCAAAGAAATTGATAATTTTAAATTACAGCTAGATTATTCGGTACTTTTTCATGCACTGCAAGAACGTGGCATAGTACTGCATATACTAATGTCAGGCGAGTTTCAGTTGGAAAAAAGTCGTCTAAATAAAATATTTTATGGTTTCGATGCAACCCGTTCCTTCACAAAGAAGGATTCGCGCGTATTAATAGGTGATACGCAACTGCGGCGCCAAGTAAAGCTGTCGAAAAGTGCATTAGGATATTGTATACCGCTTTCATTAGAGAGCAATGGCACAATTTTCACTGGCAGTAAACTGCAGCTTTTAGAAAAACCGACTGTAATTAAAAAGTTTATCAGTGTATTTGCTAAAAGACTAGTACTTACGGCTCAACCTAAATCTTGCCAATATTGTGAGTGTGTAGCTAACAATGATGGTATTAGTAAAATGGAGTGCACTCCATGCGATTATCCAGCACCAGTCACCGTTCAATTTGTCAACGTAAGTAATTTCAATTCATTACATTATATACTATTCCCTTTAGAACGACCAAAAAAGAATAGGGTAGCGCTAGAGAATAATGTAATTTCTCGAATCAAACGTCCGAGGACATTAAAACAATATTTTTCTATACTAGTGTGTCGTCTGAAATATCACCCTCGCTTCGCTCGAGCGCTAAACTCATGCTCGTCCAAAAATTACTTCTGACATGAGTGTCGAACACTGCTTTATGCAACGAGTGCGTAAAGTTCAGTTCAAGCATACGTAAGAATGTCGAAGTGTGCGTAAAAGTGCTTTACGCACACTTCAGTGTTGCATAATAGTAGTTTTCGATACTAGTGCGTCAGAAGTGAATTTTGGACAAGTGTGAGATTAGCGCCCGAGCGAAGCGAGG
>JAWWEN010049399.1:0-11531 GCA_035582955.1 Sycophila texana
AAGTAGGTGAAAATTGAAATTACACCCAAGGGACGTTACATTTACCATTAAAATTTGTTGTTGCGAAGGATAATGCAAACATTTAATTTTTTACTTTTTAGCATTTAATAATGCTCAAAGAAAGAATAATTTTTGCTATTGTAACAACATTGTAAACCCTAACTAAAATAATTTAGAAAGACATTACAAAAATTACCACTTATGTATAGAATCACCCACATACTATAAAATGCAAAAAGCCTTTTAAGAAAATTTGAAAAGCAATTGATTTACCATATAATTCTCATTTTAATGTTTTAAAACATTTTATAAGAGTTATTTTTATTTATTTATTTATTTTTTCAAGTTATTCGTAAAACTCCGTTTCTTCTACCATAATAATTAATGAAAAAAAACCTATGCAAATACCTAATTACTCTACGATCCCCCTAAAGCTTCGATCAATAAAAAATAAGAATCCGTACCTATAGCAATGAAAATTTGAACCTCCGAAGCAATCTCAAATTGATTCTAAATATTCAATGGTCCTCCGCAGCGCGTCAGTCGAATAAAATTCTTAACGAATGCTGGAAGAGGGCGTTCTTCTCGGGGTTGACCCGTTCCACTTGCGCCTAGGCTCACTGAAACAATAATTCGCCGCGGAATAAACTATCGATGTCGAATCTTCGATCGCCGCTAAATAACCCAAAGACCCGCGTTTCTCGGACGGTATAATTTCCCCGCGGACGGTGTCAAGGTGCGCACACGTCGGTGCCAAAAGTAGCTCCTCCGCGGACGAGGAGTGCTCGAGACGGCCGCCTTCGATTCGGAGATACACCCGCGGCGAAGGCAAAGCCGACGGGAATAAATCGGGGGGCTCTCGAGCGCGCGTCGAACCACGAAGGATTTATCGCGAATTTTTCCGAGATGCGCAGCGCTCTCGATAATTAATGACACTCTCCGTATGTTATTTCTTCGATTTTTTTTCCTAGTCGAATGCAGGAAGATTCGAATCCGTTGACGTGGAGAGCCATCGAGACGTCGTTATTTTGATGGATCGGTGATTCTCGTGCCGGAATTTGGAACGCTGGGGGCACTTGAAAATTTTCGAAAATTATTTTCTAGTAGCTGGCTTTCGTACTTGTGCATTCGAGAATTCGAAAAGAGGTAAAAATAGTTAGCTTAGTGACATACTTTTGAAATTTGATTAGAGTAAAATGTGTACCTTTTTATTGATTTAGATACTTTATTTAAAATAAATTACAAAATAGTTAGATATGGAATTCAAAATCTTATATATTATTTTATCATTGAAATTATTTTGTTAATTTTAATCTCTTAATTGAAGAAATTAATTAAGTTTTTGAAATTGTGGCGCCACATATCGAAATCGCTTTGTAAAATTGTTCGCAACATCTGTCCCAACACGTTACCATCATTTTTTAAAGAGCGAATTTTAATTTGAAATAATTAAGCAAATAAAATTTGTGCACGTAGTATTTTCAGTTCTCAAACAGATGTTATAAAATAAATAAATGTTATTTAAACTATGTTCTAATTTCTCCGGAGTCGAGTCTGAAATAATTTCATATACCATCAGATGTTAGCTTTCAGTTGTATTTCAACCAAGTGGTTTATGTGCAATAATTTCACAGTTTGTCTTAGCCAACCATCCAACATAGATACACAGTAAGATGAACAAAACTGGACTAAACGAGTGAAACGAAAAACTACAGTACGTACTTAGCATTTTTTATCATAAATAGAAATATTTTTCAATATTTTTCGAAAATTACGATTTTTTATGATTGAAATTTTATCGAAGTTTCCACAGCTGCGTAAACATCGCTACGGTGCACAAATAGACAAGCGTTAGATGCCCGGATTAAAAGTGTAATAGTTTAATGTTTGAGAGCAAGCAAAAGTAAATTTTAATTAGAGCTTAAGGCATTTTGCGGAACATTCAAACATAAATTATTTCAGATGCTAGAAACAAATTAAAAACACAAAAAATTAAAATTTTAAATATTTTTTCCCCTAGTTGTACAAAAAAGGAAGATATAAAAAGTTTATCCATACTATCAAGTAAATCAAAATGTAAAGTAATATATACGTAAAATAAACTGGTAAATTTATTTATTCACTTAAATTTTAATGTGTGTTCAGTGACAGTGTAGATTTAAATAATTAATTCTGTTTCGTATTAGAGCGAAACATTCCTTTACATTTTTTTCAAAGTCTAATACTCTGAAAGAAAAAAAGATGTTTTTGTCAAAAGAAGAAACGAGACTTATGAATTTACGAATTGTTTGAATTACTTTAGAATAATTCAGCTTGGCTCACTGCAATCCGTGATCAAAGAGAATAATTCGTCTGCTTCTTCGCTTCGTTATTTCCCTTTTATTTCTGTCTTCCTGAATCCTTTCCCTCGGTGTCATACTCCCGCGATAACTTTGGCAACGAAAGACAAAGAGCATCCGAGAAAAAGGAAGAGGAAAGAGGTGAAGCAAAGATTACAGTTGGAATTGCTGCGTCATTTTCCTCGTCTTAATCTGAATGCTATGCAAATCGCTTGATTGGTTAAAAAAACTTTTCTTTTAAAAAAATATGCAAAAATGATGTCGACAAAAAAAGTAATAGAATCTCAACAATGCAATAAGTGGCCGCAAGTTTCGCTAAATATAATTTATTATCATCTATTGATAAATATAAAAAAACGTAACAAAAAATAACAACACAATCCTAAAAAAAACTGTATGTAAACAATTTCATTCGAACCGCTTTTTCCTAAAAGTCAATCAATAAAATTGCTACGTATCACTTAAATTGATCAATTCCCTCGTGAAATTTATTCACGCTTGAATAACTACAGAAACAACGCGAGAAACAAGGGGAAACGCCAGGGGCGTAAAGGGAATTAGCTCTAAACGTCCCACGAGGTTGAAACCGGGTTTCTTTATTTTTTTATTTATTTCTTTTTTTCATACGACGATATGGGAGTGTGCAAACTGCCGATGAGTTTTCGCAATCCTGAGAATCGTCCCGCATGACTATTGATAAAACTCACCTTTCCACATCGGTGAAAGCCACCCTCGCCCCCTCCCCTCAAAGGAGAAGGTAATAAGGGCGTGACGCACGCAGAAAGTTTCATTATGCACGCGGAGGGCACGACGAACGATTCTCTCTCCATTTCGCAAATCGCTTTCTTCTTCGCCGAGCTTACGGATATATAAAAGCATTCCGCTCTTTCATCCGTTGTTCGAGCGAGCGCCTCTCGCTGATTTTTTGCGCGACTCACTTTGCCGAGCGCGCGCGAGCTCCTCGAGCTTCCTGGAGTGCGAAAAATTACTACGACTCGCAGCTTTGATGTTCTTAGAAATGCGCGCGCAAGACGATTTTAATGGTGTCTCTCTGCAACGTTTTCTTATTTTTCTGGCTTGATTTTAGAATACCTTCTTCTGTCGAGGCTAACTATTGGTGTGGGGGTCGTGAGGAACGAGCAGCGATTGTGACATGCACAAGGGGCGAAGGATTTTTATGGTATTTGGACTTTGATGATATATTTGTAATCTGCAGCCTGAAGTCAGAAAGTATGTTCAAAGAAGCCCTCAATGATAAAAACGAAAACAAAAAAAAAAAAAAAAAAAAACGCCAGGTTGCAGTGTTTGTTGAAATTCAATTATTGCAGAAGATTAACGAAAAAATACGTGTTAGTCTCTAGATCTTGAAGATCATTTCAGTATATTTTTTTTATATCAGTTAACTGAAAATATCTTAAACAAAAAGTTTTTTAAAATTTAAAAAATCATAAAGTAATTATTAAAATTCTACACTAATTTTTACAATTTTTGTTGTTTTTGTTACTTTAATAGTAAAGATTTTAAGGTAAAATCCTCTCTTAAAAATGTTTTCATTCAATTTTAAAAAAGAAGACCTTGAAACTTCAACTAAATACAACACTTTAAATCTCTGTGATGCTTTTTTACCAAAAGCACAGTCGTCACTACCGATCAAAGGAATTTCTTCGCATGTCAGTTTCTCGCCCGTCACCCAAACAAAGAAAAAAAAACACCATCTGCTCAATAACAAAACAAAATACTCCACAAAAAAAGAGAATTCAACGCTAAAATAAAGCAATAGATACAATACATCGCAACAAAAAAAATAATAAATAATAATAAAGAAGGTGCGCATGCCGGGTAAGATAAAGCAGCCGCGCACCGCGTGTTTGCCAGCCGCGCGAACATATGCGCACTCGTGAATTTTGCAAAGAAAAAGCGCCTGCAGCCGCGGAGTCGAAGAGCCGCCGCGCGACTCTTACCGGCATCGGGGCGTCGCTCAACTGCGTCTCCGGGGGGATGTCGCTCGAGACGAGCCACCCCCTCACCCCCAGCTCGCCTCTCATATGAAATTCTACGCGTCAGCCCGCAAATAAATAAGCGCGAGTCTTATTTTTCATAGGACCGACCGCTATATGTATACCACTTCCGTGCGCCGTCGAAGCGACGCGCTGCATGCCCGACGGCGCTGCTCGCACCGCACGTGCACCGACGCCGTCGTCGCGCCACTCTTTACAGCCCGCAACCTCGCCCGCAACGCACTTCAGGCGCGCGCAGACTCGCTCCGGCTTCTTCGAGGGCAGAAATGCCTCACTCGCGGTTATATCGTGAGGATTTAAATTAATTTTCTTCTTCGTCTCGTTCTTCTTTTTTTTTTATCTTGGGAAGTGTTATGGTTTGTAATTTTATTTATTTATTTTTTTAAATTTGGCGGTTAATTTGAATTGAGAAAAGTTAAGCGTACACTTTGAAAAAAAACAGAAAGAGTTGAAATAGTTTTTTGATGCACATTTGACTTGGATTGCTAAAATGTAAAATTAAATTATGCGCCGTTCTAGATTAAATTCCAACTAGTCTACTTGAAGTAATTCGCGGACGCGAATGAAGATAATTATTTGGAAGGCCCCGTAAAACTTACGTGAGAATGCGTAATCGCGGAACGGTTTGTAAGCTCTGGAAATTTTTAAGGGAAAATTACTAATTTTCACCTGAATCTTCCAAGGTTGGTGGAGAATTACGAAAATAAAATAAATTCGTAAAAATTACGGAGCTTTTATAATAAAAATTACGAAGCTTTATCGACCGTTCAATATTCATTCTGATCAACTTTTAGTTAATTCAATATTTATTTTTTCACAAAGGAAATGATAATGCAAATGCAAAATGTAGGTACACTGACAGAAAGTAATCCTTGTTTATGGCGCGAAATTTAAAGCACTCGCTAATGGTCATTTCAATTATACTGAGAAATTCAAATTTCACGCCTCGAAGCATTTTCGCTTTTTCAAAATATTAAAAATTAGTACAAAATTCAAGTATTGACAAATTAACTGTTAAGAAAGTTAACTGTTTTTTTCCTATTTAAATCAGTATCTTATGTGGCAGTAAAGAATAATTCCTCTTTATGGTAAGGATTCTTTTTTCTCAGTGTATGAGGGTACTTCATCAATATCTCTAGCAAAATAAAAGGTTTAAATAACTTTAACATCATTAATTTCATCTATTCGCTCGACGCTCGACTTTCTTCCCTTGTTCACCCTTTCTCTACACGAAGCATTTGCTTTTCTTACACCGCGGCGTTTTTTTTTTTTTTCTTTTTTTCTTTTTTTTTATTTCCCCTCCGCACTCGTATACATCTCTCGCGTGCTCGACTCTGCGCGATGGTTGCCGCGGACGTCGCGCCGCGCGTATAGGTACTCTTTCGAGTGGCCCTGAAAAATTGCGTGACGCGCTTCATTTGCTCGGCGCCTGATTTACAAGGGGCCGCCGGGGGCGAGAGCGGAAGGGCCGAAAGATTTTTATGTTTTTATTCACGACGGCACTTCCGGCAATTTATAGTGGCGCGCGGGACTCGACGGGTTTTCCGCTCTCTTCTTCATCGGCGCTCCTTTTTTTTTCGTTTCGTTTGATGGAAATCACCGACAGACGGGCGCGCGTTGCAAAACGAGTGAATATAGGGGGAGGCACGACCGAATGGTTATAGTGCTAGAGGGTATAACGCTTAGTTGCTTTGACGCGACAGTGTCTGCCGTTACGCTTTTAGTTTTATTCGCGGAAAAATCGAAATTGTTGTATATTTTTGTATTGTTACATGGATATGAAACTGTAATTTCAGGTGAAAATTCAGCAGATTTTCAGCTCTTGAGGGTGCTACATAACTATGCGAAAATAAGTAATAGCCAATTAAAGACCGACAATGTTTCTATGCCGTACTAAAAATTATTATTACGATTCCACGTTGCAATCCACGTGAAAGTCCATTTGAAATCCATGTGAGATCCACGGGGAAATCAATCTAAAATCGGTATCAAAATGACATATGGATTTAACGTAAATTTCCACGTGATTCCACATGCATATTCCGGATTCCAGATGACATTATTTATTTTACCGGATCATCTACATAGAGGCCCATGGACTACTATATATGACTACTATATGTGAATAATAATACCCGAACTGGGGGTTTATGGGCGATGTTATTATCCACATAGTAGCCCATGAAATAAGCCTTATTTTGGGCTACAAATTAATTTTTCTTAAAATCTGGTAAAATTAATAATTTCTTCAGAAATTCAAATATGAAAATCCATGTGGATATTCACATGGAAAACCACGTTAAATTCATGCGGCAGTTCGATACCAATTTCAGATTGATTTTCACATTGATTCACATGGATTCCTCGTGAATTTCAGATAGATTTCCACGTGGAAAATTTTGCAGTTGTCTCACGTGCGTTAATTTACAAACAACATTGTGCAAATTGTTTTGAACCGAAAAATTGGAGGTGAAAAACGAATACAAAAATCGTCGGTGATTCATTAGTCATTGTTCGTTTTCGCATTAGGTACAGAGCACTCTTAGAGCAGCTAATTATAATTTGATTGGTTAGGCGACTACGTGGTTTATCGTTTTGTCTCTTTCTAAGATACAATCGATCAACACTCGATAGAAATACCAGAAAGACATTTATTAAATAAACATATTTTTACATTAAATTTTCTGTACTTTCTCAGTATTACTTAATTTAATGATCTTAAATTTTAAATTTAAATTTTTAATTGAAAACATTTCTGGATAGCCGGTCTAAATTAATTGTATTTTACACGCAAAGATTACATCTCCTTTGAAACAGAGTAGAAGCTGTTTCTTTCGGTTTAATAAAATTCCATTTAAATAAATATTACATTCTTTGCTATTAATTTAATAATATTCATTAAGGCCGAGTAAACTCACTTTGATCGAAATTGTATTCATTACAAAAGTGCAAATGGAATGAATGCAAAAGCTTACACAAATAGAAAACACATAAAAATTATATCTTAGTGTAGAACCAAACTATAGCCTTTCGTTCAATTTTGTATATAAAAATCACCCAATTTTATTCAATATAAAAGCTATTATATACATTTACGAAACTATACTGCGTCTAATCATAGTTCAGCGAACAATCGATATGCCCTATATTGTCAACGTCGATCGCTAAAGCAAAATCAGAATAAAAAATAATGAGCAGTATGCTGTTTAATCTCGCAATTCCAGTCGCAATAAAAAAAAGAATACCGTAGCGTAGCTTGATCGATAGCATCCAAAGTGAATCTGTAAAAAGAGAAATAAAGCCCCGAAGTTTCATGGCGCGAGCTTTGCACTTGCCCGTGTTATTTGAATTTCCCGCTATATCTCCCCAATGGACCGGCGGGTTTACGTCTTCGATTAATGATGAAAGCGTGCGCGCCTCTGCGTTTAATTGAAAGTAGTACGCAGGTCGATTGTTTAATTCGACAATTAAATTGGGTCCAAAAATTTATGCAACTCACATTGCAACTCACACCAATAACTCACGCAGTGAGACTGATGTCAGGTCGGGTAATCATTCTGCAGGGTCGTTATTGTGATGTAGCTGCACGAGGGACATTCATATAATTTTAATTATGCTGCGCATTCTGCGACTTCGACTACGATGCCAATTATCATTAATTTCTTTGCCGGGCTTAATGTTATTTGAAAATTCACCTTCTTAAAAAGAATTCAAAGTTAATGTAATCGTTAATAATTGGCCGCTATAGCTTCTTCGTAAAGGAAGCTTTGAAATGTAGCAAAAAAAAGATTTCTAAATAAATTTTTCTAAATTTTTTAAAGTGACGAGGTTTAATAGTCTAAACACGGAGAAAAAAAACTAATAAAAATTAGTATTAGATCTACTAAAAATTAGTATTTCTCTATACGAATAGGAGGACAGAGTCGGAAACTATCAAAAATTGGTATTCTGCATAGAAAAAATTAGTATTCTGCTATATAAATAATTTAAGTTACAAGTTTTTAATTATTTTAGTATTTCAAGTAAAAAACCTTCATAAATCGACTTTGTCCATCTGCTAGTGTACAAGAATACTATAATTTTTTCTACACTTTTTCTCTCCGTGCATGCGTGCGTGTATATGGATCTCAGGAAAGATATCACTTATTCATTTAAGTCACCGAGTGATTTTTTAAAAAAATTGACCAAACAAAAAAAAATAAAATTATACCCGGTCACATTGAAAAGTAAAAGTCTCTTTCATTCCACAGAATTAAAAGACACAGTGCCCTCGCAGCGGGCAATTAAGCGATCCATAGACTCCAAATTAATCTGTTCTAACGCCTCCTCGTTAATTTCTAAAGCTCGTTTATTCCTCGGCGGACCGACGCCTTTATCACGTCCACCGGCGATGAAGCGGAGCGCACGCGACGAGAAAAAAGGCGCAGGCCACAGGTGAGTTAAGCGCGACGGCGCTATCGCCTGGGCCCGCTGGACTCACGGAATTTTCATAATTGAATTTGGAACGTCGCAGGGAAGCCGGGCCACATTATCAGTGATATACGGGACGACCACCGAAACTCTTTTATACTGGCGCGCCACCCACCGCCCGACCTACTGGCTCGCCTCCTTCGCTACGTGCCACCTCGCTCCACTTGCTCTTCCAGGACGCTCTGTTAAATTAGCTAAACTTGCATCGAGTAGATCGATGTTTCTCCTTTTTAATGGGATTAGGTGGAGGAATTAAGAAAATTAAGGATGGGATTGCATAGATTAAGGGATTACTTTTTACCACTGGGTTCTGGGGGTTGCGGACCAGCGAGAAGATCCAATTTCTACACGCAATTGTCCTCGAATAAAAAACATTTGTTTAAATTCTTACGTTTTCGCGTAAAATAATTGTTCACCCTATAATCTTTCATAATTTATTAATTTAATTACTCGCTTAAAGCACGATCCAATCGAACAGGAAATTTATCGGGGACGCGCATTATTTGAGTGAGTAATTTTTAGTCTCAGTAGCGCTATTCCTTTTTTTATATTGTATGAAATCTAAAATAATAGCACCACACGATTTTTTTAAACGATCACATTCGGAAGAAAATAAAATATGACTTTTAGGAAGCTAACGCTGTCAATCTCAATTTTTTTAACTGCAAAAGATCATTTCCTCTATCTGACTTTAATGCCACTGTTTTGGCGGCGTGAATGCATAAAGCTAAAGATAAAACTTTCCTTAAGTCTTTGATAAGGACATTTTGTTTAGACTATTTTTTTCATAATTTATTTTTTATATAAAAATATATTACCCATTTAATATTATATATTAATAAATAATTAATTTACGCGTACATTTTTTTCTAAACCATTTCAACTTTGCTTTTCATCGCGAAGTCGTCACCTCGACAAAGACGCCAAACATAAAAAGACGTATGTGTATACGTCACACACAAAAGTTATTGTGTGGCATAGCGCCGCAACGTCTAATAAGCGAATACGCAGGGTAAATTCAAGAGTACGTTCCGCAACAGAGACTTGACGAGAAAACGAGCGACGCCAGCCGTAAAAAGACCGATGCATCATGCTGCATATAAAAAAAGGAGAGCGAAAAATAATTGCGGGGGGGGGGTAGAACTTTTTGACCTCTGCAGTACTGTAATAAAAAAAAAAAGAAGAGAAGAACACAACGCAAACGTCAACGCAGATTCCGCGAAAGCTCGCGACGGACCTGGTGAAAATGTTTTCAAAAGAAAAAAATTTGCAAATGTGGAACGCAACGCGAGCGAAAGACGAATGTCTCTTTCCCCTCTCCTTTTTTTTTATTCGGCGATGACCCACATTCTTTTTTGCGCTCCGCTGCTTTAAGCTTGAGCGTCCATATATCGCGGAATATTTCTAATTGTTCGTCGATACTTTCCTCCCGGACATCATATAAACTTTTTTTTCCTTTTTTAAGGACGGAGTTTACAGCAGTGAAATTTGCATTTTTCATTCGCCACTTTCGAAAAACGGTATGTGTTCATCCCTGCTCGATGACACATAAATTTTTGCCGATCAAACCAGAGGAACGGCTGGTACACCTGCGAGTAAAAAAAAAAAGGGAGTTGAGTGGGTCGCCGCGCAGATGTGTAACAAAATTAAATTTGAAAATCAAACGTTCGCAACCGCTGTCATGGTTTAAACAACGAATGTTTGATTTTGCAGAAAAAAAAAATTTGATCCCCTTACCCCGGCGGTGAATAAAAAAGCCGTGAAAATTTCACTCCGCAGTGAGTAACTCAATATGCGAGCACTCGAGCCCCAGCCTCGCCGTTTCCGATGTGTGCTCCATTTGATTTTTATCGAAATCTCCCTTCGAGCATTTACTACTGGGGGTAGCGTGCTGCTGCGGAAAAAATGTAGAGGAAGTAATAGAAAGAAAGGACTGGGTCAGACAGGGTCATACAGTATTCTATGTCTCCGACATAGCACGCGTAACGAAACCAGCTAAATATTAAATGTGGATGGTCATTGACTAAAACTGGCAGATTATTCTGTTTTAAATTTAAAGTCAGAAAGTAATTTTGAACAATTCGAGATTTTAAAAAATTTTACTTTACCTGGATATTTGATAGTGAATCTGGTTTTTTACCTGTGAGGTGAACTTTATTTATTTATTTTTTTATTTCAATTAGGAAATTAAGGTTATACTTGCTAGGAGTTAAAATGTGAAGTCCAAATCTAAAGTTCGTCGATGCTTCTATTTTAAAGTAAAAATGCAAAATATTGGCAATTAAAAAATTGCTTTGGATTCCTTTCGATCTGTAGTGCATAGTGGGGACTATATGGATTAAGATATTCTATATTCATAGTATAGCTATAAGGGAAAAAAAACAAAACCTCGAATTATATCAGCAATATTTTTTCCGAATTTCATTATTATATATATATATAATAAGTATACTATCATTCGTCCCGGACATCAAAAACTTAAAAGAAGATATTTTTTTGATTAATGGATAAGTCGGCGCCATACTTCAAAAGGTCGAATAATCACTGAAGTTTACGTTAAAATTTTATTAATACATTATGATAAATATTAAGTTTTCAAACGTTCTAATTATTCTGAATTTTACTTTAAATAAGGTACCTGAGCCTAATATGCCTACCCTAAGCGGAAACGGCCATAATTCTTGAACGGAGAAGAATTTTTTAA
>JAWWEN010049410.1:0-11531 GCA_035582955.1 Sycophila texana
AGGACACTTTAAAGAACATTTCCTGTTAATTTAAAAAAAATTGTAAGAAATTTGATTTGCCGGAGAACGTCCTTAAGGAACTTTTTTCTCGTGCGTCCGACAATTCTTCCTCTCTTTAAGAAAAAAAAACACGTATAGAATTTTGTTGTGAATAGCGTTTTCAAAAGGGGTTTAATTAGTTAAAGCATATAGAATGCGGCGCTGCAATTTAAAAGGCGTTAATGTATATACGCATTTAATAATTCAATTTTAGTAAATAAAGAAAACCGAGGATCTTATTCCTAATTATTGTTTAAATTACATTGGTTTTGTAGCAACGCATTAATATGCCGATGTGATAGATAGTTTACATATAGTTTCATATTTACCTATAATTAAAACATCGATTATAATAAAGAGCCACTCGCGGTTTGATAATTTAATGCAATTAATCATCTGACTTCATTAATCATGCAAGTAACTGTGTCTAAGAAGGACTCATCACCACACTACCTCAGATGTCAAGTTCACTGACAGTTACGTGGAGAATCTTGTGAATCTTGAATAACTCGTCAAATTAAATAATCTTTTACACGTGCGGCAAGCAATCCATTGAAGAGAAAGTGACAATTCGCTGCAGGCTTAATGCGTCCATAGAAGCGTATATACATCCTCCTTTAAAGCATCAAACGTTGCTTTTAACTCGGAACTATTTTCCTTTCTCGATGTGCAGGCGCACCGTTTATTTATCTTCCTTCATCCGCCGCCCGGAGTGCATTTTCGCGGCGACTTCGGTCGTGGCAACTTGGAGCTTCTCACGCGCGCAGCGAAGCTGAGGAACTGGGGAGCGAAATGACGTGAATTTAGACGATAAAATGCTGCGACGATGTTATCGCCTCGACACTAACCGCTCGTTCGACTAATAGCCCATCCGCGCGCATTCTGTCTGTCATTAGCGTCGGCGCCGACGCGAACTCCATGTAGATCACTGAAGGATTTTTCTGCTTAAACTACTTAGATTATCCTTTTTGGATAATTACGTTCTTTGTGAATTTTTAAGTCATTTTCTTTTTAGTCCTATTGATGCGTCACTGTGTATTTGGAAAAAGATTAAATTTGTTTTATGTTTTTGTTTTACGTTTTATGCATCTTCCTGAAATCCTTGACAATGATCAAGATATTATTTCACTAAAAACAAACCCCACGCTGTCTCAATATACTGCTACTTTTTATTTCAAGTTCCTATGTATTTAAAAAAATCAGATTCTTTAAATTTGATCCAGTAATATAATTCGACTAACGTTGAAACAGTTACACACTCATAGTTACAACTTATAGTTAAAATTCCCTAATTCATACTGACAAGTTTGCAACGATTTTAAAATTAGCGCAGTTTTCGCTGGATCAAATATTTAGAGAGTAAATTCGTCAAAAAACATCAGTAAAAAAAAAAACAAAGAAAGGTATAGCAAATCGGCCACGTACAGAGGTACTTTACTTATTTCTATACCATTATACTGTACTCGACTGCTATCCTAAGGATTCGCTGCTTTGCGCCAGAACAAATGAGCGACTCGAGTGGCGCTTTAAAAAAAAAAGAAGCGCCAATGATTAGCTCGCGCTTCAGCCTTCGCCGCGTGCAGCACCTCTGCCTCGACCTCCGCGCGATGTGTACATCGTAACTCTTTTTTAAACGACGGCACGAGACTAACCGGGCGATCGATTGGCTGCCCGCGCCGCGTGAGCATCGATTCGCCGTCGGCCGAGCGACGCGTCATCTTTTCCCCCGGTTTTCCGCGACGTCGCGGAATCGCCTCGTGCCCAACCCTCCGGGCGTTTGATCGTTCGCTGCGCGAAGCCTTGGCTTCGCGTCCGCGCGGAAAAACGCCCGGCGGATGCGCTGCCAGACGGCGCGGCACTGGCGTCGGATCGATCGATCTTTCGCAGAACTACGGTATAAGATGGTTAAAGGGATTACTGTAAAGATGCTTTACTTTATTGTGCGAGCGAATGAATTGCGCGCGCGCCGGTGCTTCTGATTTTAAATGACTTTCACGTAATATGTTAATGTGCTAATTATTTTTTATTTTTATCCCCGTTTATTCGGAGACTGTAACGTGCATTTTAAACTTTAAAGATCAGCAAGGAAATTGCATAGGGCTTTGTAATTTTCAGGGCTCCTTTATATATCGATAAGGTATAACTGCAAAAAGTTTTTTTGGGAGGGGAACGCGATGATTTCATCATGAAAATTGAATCAACTGCCAATTTCAGTGTCATGATTGTATTATCGATTAATAAAAAATTGATGCATTGATGCTTTTTTCTTCGATATCGCGAAATGTGTGACGGATTTTATTATGACAAAATAAAATAATTATTAAGTGATTGTAAAGATTTTGTTAATAGTGTAAGATAAACTTTTTGACGAATATCTGTAAAAATGTATTATTCCTAAGACGTATAAATATTTATTCCTTATACCAAACATTCTTTTTCAAAATCATTTGTCCTAACTTCTGCGCGTTTTTCTCCAAGTGAAAAATTAAATTATTTATATACGCAAGTATTTACAATATCAAAGCCTTGATTTAGTTATTCCTTAAAATGCACAAACCCACATCAAATGAGATGTAAATATGTAAAAAGTTATTTTCATTCCACGATTGAAATTAGTCTTCGCGCGAAGCACGAAGTTACAAAATAATCAATACACTCATCGATGCAAAGTTTGCCGTAAAAAGAAATCTGTTTATACGCCGGTTGACACCTACATAACTCGGATAAATTACCATTTGCTTACAATACTCACTCATCAGTACGCACATCTTCACGAAAAGAAAAAAAAAATTACTTTAGCCTTCCCAAGAAAAAGTACTCGAGAACGTCGAGTGGTACACTCGAGAGTCCGTCGCGTGGGCGGCGCAATGGCCTAATCTCCGCCAAGTACGGCATGACGGACGGACGTAAAATAAAATTAGAAAAGGGCCCGCCACTCTCGATAGATAAGTCGGCGTCGTGCAGCCACGCTCCGGCGATCGTGCGGCCTTCGTGGCGAGCGAGCGCGCCATACTTCGCTCCCTTTCCCGCGTTCAAGCGGATCACCTTGTGACGATGGTCGGTCCGCGTGTTTTTCGGAGGTCCGGCCCTTCCCCTCCGTGAGAACGCCTCGAGGCTATGGTGCTCCGGGATTCGTTAGGCTCACTGCCCATACCGGGGTTCCTCGTCTTTCTTCTCCCCTTTCTCTCTTCTGCGGTGCGCCTGGATAATGATGTTATACTTTTTGAAAAGAGTTTTAGTGTTCTCGCGTTTTTGTGAAAGTGGATTCCGCGAATGTGGAATTTTAAAGAGTAGGATTGTACAGTCGAAAACTCTTTCTAATGGTCTGCTTTTCTTTTCGGTTGCACGGGCAATGAGGTAATAGTGTTATTCACTCGTCTCGAAGAGATTGTTTAGGAGGATACGAGGAAAGAAAAGAAAAACAATATGAAGTAAATCCCTTTTTACGCTGTACAGTACAAAGAGAACAAAGGATAATTTTTTTTTTCGGTGCGGGAAGCCGAATGAATCGTTAGTTTACGTTTTTAATCGAAAACAAAAAGAAAAAAGAATATTGCGCAAGTTTTATTATAAAACTTTTGCGCAATGTTTTTTTTTTCATGCAGATTACGCTGAAGTGTAAAATAAACAGATTTTATTTATATTTCACTGATTGCAATTGTTATGGGCAGGAAGCGTAGAACGGTAAACTTTTTACATAAATTTTTTACTATTTTTTCATTTTAAGCCTTTTGAAACAACGTCTACTCGGTGCAAGGTTGTTGAAATCAATCGAAGCCAAAGTGGATCATTGCCAAAGCCACCTGGATGTTCTTTCTGAACGTTTCGATGTTACATTGTTCTCGTAGATAACTTCGACTGCTGATGTATATAATCTTATCTTACCGAGCAATAAATATCGACTGCATGGACTCCATTAAAACATTTTTTTGTTGATTAGTCAGTTTTAATTACTGTCTTTTCAACTACAATGACAACTTATTTTTAAAATAGTTCTTCATCTTAATAAGTGATTGTTTCTGCATAAATGGTTATTTCATTGTTATTCTCTTGGTAGCTATATTTTATTAAAATGAATTACTCAGATGTATCTGAGCAAATATGATGCTGTAGCGTAGGATGCTAATTTTACCATGATCTCACCTAATAAATTGACAATGCAAATTGATTCTGTGACATCACGAGTTGTGAAACTGATGAATCAACCAGAAAAAAAGTTTTTAATTTAGAATAAATTTAAAAAAAGATATTTTTTAAAAAGGCACTTCTTAATCATGCCTAAACAAGTAGAAAACACTTCAATATGCAGATAAATTCAACCAAATGCATAAATTACTGTGAAAAGGTGTGGGTTTTTATTTAAAAAATTTAATTAAAACGACATTGAATCTGTTAATCGACCTACTACGATTTTTTTCATTCATTGAATTTTATATATAACTTTAACTATAGAATAAACCGAGGAAATAATAGCACAGCTCGTAATATTTTAAAGGAAATTTCAAGCTCTAAAACAATACGCACTTTCCGTTTCTATACGACATACGCCGAAAAGTCCTTTTATGCTCCAATTGCCATCCAACTCCTTCCCATTGAAATCGTTAAATAAAACTCCTTGCATCGTTATAGCCATTATTCCAAAGACAACAAACATAAACCGCGGCGGCCTCTAAACGGTTCCGTGCCCCAGTGGCAAAACTCGCGCAAATCCACAAGTGCAGTAATCGGACCATCGCATTTTTTCCGGCTTTCTAAACGCGCGAATGCCTCGAGTTTTTTTTTTCTTTTTTTTCTTACTTTCTCCGGTTCGCCTCCTCGTTATACGAGCGTCCGTGGCGCGCGCGCGCCAGAACCGGCCCCTCCGAGGATCCACGGCGTCGCCGTGATCTCACGCGAATGCGAAATGTGCGCCGACCTTTTACTCGCGCGGATAAAGCGAGGCTGAGTCATCGCGCGACTGTCTCTCGATTCCGCGGGTGCGCGGCCGTCTCTTGCCCTTCCCGCGGCCGGATTCGCGCCTTCACGGACGAGATCGAGCTATACTATATTTAACGGCGGCAGAGAGGCCCATTAAATGTACGCTGAATTTATTTCCGAACGATTCTGATGGTGGATTTATTCCGCGCGCTGAGATATATGATTTGAGTTTTAATTGATCTAATGCTGTACAGTGCTTTTGAAGGCTCGCATTAGCCTTATCAGCGTTTTTCTCATCTTTATTTGAAAGACTTTGGCAATTAATTTCGATGAATTGCAATTAGTACTTATTTCCGGTTAAGGCTATATTTGCTTGATATAAGACTTTGAGTAGCGATAAGTATGTTTTTTAATTGTAACAGCGTGTTTTTTTTTTATTTCTTTCAAGATTTATAAATATTCAGATGGCCGTTAAATTAAAATGTATGAATGTACCAAGACTTTAGTTATACTTTTAAAATCAACGAGGTATGCAATGTAAACAGAATTTTCTTTACAAGACTGCGCACTGGCTACTTCGTAAAGTTTATTGATTATACAACGTATATATATCCTTACTTTGAATTACGGTAATGCGAATTTTTTACCAGTCCGTCGGCATAAAATGCTGCACAACTTTTAATTTATTACTCATAACTTTCAATTTAGGACCTGCATTAAACGTGACTTAAATACAATATTTTATTTAAGAAAAAAAACCTCTTACTCATATGGGTACATTCACAAAGTGAAGGATGATTTATTTTAAAAAAAATCACGCTCGTTTCCTTCGTTACAACAATCTAAAAAAAAGTAGTTCGAAGTAATGTTCTTCTTTGCCACGAAAAAAAAAATCAGCATAAATGTATTTTAAATAAGTTTCTTTCGTTTCAGCGACAATTTGAAAAAAAAGTAATTCAAAATAATGTTCTTTTTTGCCACGAAAAAAGCGTAGAGTCTAAGGAAACGCGAAGAGTTCAACAATCTTGACTAAGAGTCACCGAAGTAAAAAAAAAGTGTATACCTCACGTCTTATTCCATGACTCACAGCCTCTCGAACCCGTTAAACAGGCGAGATTTCAAGTGTAGAAGAGAATTTGAATTTTCACGCCTCCTCCTTCGAGTTTCGTTTTCTCCTCATGCAGACCGCAACCATTCCGTCTCTATTTACAAATAAGTGTAGCATGCACGTACGTCCGGTATATAAACTTTCAGCGACCTCGAGGAAAGGAAAATTCTCCGCATCAGCGTTTTCCGGGTTCGTACCAGTGAGAATTCCTGCGTGGATGCCTGCGGGTAGACTCCTTATTTAGGTGTCCACGACGAAGTTCATCCCTTGCATGAATCTAAAAATTGATTAAATAATTGTAATTCTCATGTAAAAAAGTGTATAAACATATGCTCAGTTGATGCATTTTATATATTGATCTAATTATTGGATATTATAGTTCTGAGCTAGGAGGGCATATTAAAATTGTACATAATTTTTATATCGTGAAAAAAGGAAGTATAGGATAGGATAGGATAGGAAGGGAGGGGGAGAAAGGGACCCCACCTACGCTCCTTCAAAGTGAAGTACTCTTTCTCGCCTCTTTCGTAAAAGAGATGAGAAGTCCACTCCACTACAAGTTACTCCTCCTAATATAATGGGAAAAAGGAAGTATAACTTACGCTTGGTATTAAACTGTTTAATTTGTTGGAACGATTTTCGTAGATATTGAGTTATTACATTTTTTATCGTTGAAAAGAAATTTATTTATATTTTTTCATGTAAATTGTTAAAAAAATCATTTTCGGTCTAAGAAAATAAGTCTTCTTTAAGAAACTATTAATAACCGTTCTTTAAGAAACTATTAATAACCGTTCAATCAGCCAATTGGTTTTCATTAATAAGGATAGACTAAATTTTGAGAGCACAAAACATTGTATGTTCCTAAATAATTTCTAGATCACCAAATACTTATGTATGAATTACAACTTTAAAATATCGAATCATCTGTATTATAATGAAAGTAATTTTTTAATATGTTTATGTCAAAACAAATGTTTTCTAAAATTACTTAATTTTTCATTATTTTTTAAACAGATTTTAGGTATAATAGTTTGTTGTTATTGATATTAAGCTCAACATTTATGCCCGAACTAAGCGTAAATCATACTTCTTTTTTTTATAGTATGAAAATTACGTGTAATTTTATCATGCTCATTTTTATGTAAAAATTTTGCATTAATTTGACCATACAGTGCTATGCTTGAACTGAGCATGAATTATACAAGGGTTAAGCCGTGGAAAAATTATAAATATCTATAATGCAAACGAACTCAAAAGAGACATTTCGCCACGTAATTATTTGAAAAGAAAATAATCGAAGCGTTACATTGATCGACGTCTCCAAGCGTACCATAGTTAAGCATCCTATCAGTAGATATCTATTAATCTAACAAACAGAAAATATAACTGAATTCGAGGCATATTCATTTAAATTTTTTATTTAGGAGAATTTCCCGGGGGCACGTTCCTCAATTACTATTATCGGCGCTCGACCCACCTATGGGTCACACTTTCCCCGACAGCGCGCCTTAATCTCCTTTTGTGCAGACCCGTGGAATTATTAATCTATTACGCCGCAGGGACACGCGCGAAAGTATAAATCCGAGCGGCAATCGCGGGGCCGTTGCGCGCGATTTCGAAACTCCGCGCTCGTTTCGCGCCCGCGCGCCGCGCACCCGCGTAGGTATTAGTCATAGAGAGTCTTTGTCTCTAATCGCACTGCCCGCCTTTCGCCCGATATCGAGTCGAGGGCCGCGCGCGAAGCTGAGGTCGCAGCTGATTCTCGTCGCAGTCGTCGTCCTCCTTTTTTTTTACTGCTAATAAGAAAATTAATAACGAAGGATTATATATAGCTTTAGGAATACTGAAATCTTTTCCGCGATGCATATATAGGCTGATAAAGTGAGTTACTTTAGTTGTGTTTTTTTTTTTTTTTTTATTAATAAAATTAATTCAAAGGATTAGCTTTGGGAAAATTGAAATCTTTTCGCGATTCGTGGACTGATTAAGTATATAAGAGGCTTTGAATACGCGCGAAGAATTTGCGAGCGAGAAGTAATAAATGTACTTCATTTTTGCCATTTTGATGAATGAAATGAATTTTAATGCTTGTGCGAATAAAGTTCATGAAAATTTTTTAATCTCACGAACTGCTCAACTACGTAATGTCCGTGTGGATTAAGTTGGACGTCTTGATAATGAAAATCATTTTGTAATATGCTATTGAAAAGCTAATTTACAGAACACAATGTTATCTGCTTGACGTGATAAATAATAGAGAAATGCACAGTTGTTCATTCAAACACATGGTTATCGAATGGAAAAAGTATATTTAACCTTAACAAATCTTAAATATCTATATTTTATTATGCTAAATTCTGCTATCAAGTAATGTTTACAAATAAATTTATTGATTTCTTGATTACTGATAATTCGTAGTATTTTTGTTAAAAAAAAAAGGAGAGTAATGTTAATTTAAAAAAATTTATTTACTTGATGACAACAGTAGGTTCCAGATGAAAGTTTTAAAGAGCGCTTCGAAACTTCTGAAAATGTTTCATATACTTAAACAACAAATAAGAAAATTATACGAGAGATGTATAACAAAATTATCATTTAACAATTAATTTAAGAATTTTCTACGTACCCCAAACTTCCTGTGTTAAAGAAATAAAAAATCTGTCGACAGAGCTTGGAGCAGGAGCGTCATCTGTTGCGCAGGAAGCTGGAGGAGGCACGGGGCGAGAGCGAGGCACGCGCCCTGGAACTGCAGGCCGACCTGGAGGCGCTCCGCAGCCAGTTGGACGAACAGAGCGAGCGGGCGCGACGAGCAGAACGCGATCAGGCGGGCCTCGTCACGGAGCTCACCGCCCAGAACGCCCGGCTGGCCGACCAACTGCGCGAGGCTGCCAAGCACGAGGAGCAGCTTCTGCTCGAGCTCAAACTCCTGCGGGAGAAGTGCGCCCTCAGGAGCACCACGCTGCAGGATCACGTCAGCAGCCTGGAGGTCCTCAAGGATGAGGTAACGCGTCGTCGTCATTTCTGCAGGGAGAAAAAAATATTTTTTTTTTAATTAAATTAAACCCTGTAAAAATAAATAAGTAAAATTTGACTAAGATAAGTGAATATAGTCACTTATTTCACGTGAAAAATCTTCGACTTGGTGCAATAAGTGGAAGATATTTAACGTGAAGTAAGCGACTTCACTTATATTCTAGTGAAATTTCACTTATTCATTTTTAGAGGGAAAGTTACTAAAAATTGCAATATGAATGTCCTCGCGGACGAAAAATTTATAAGAACTGCAGGAAAATTTATTGATAAAAAGATTATAGGAGTTTTACAACACTGTTGTAATTTTTCTAATAATATTATTATACTAAAGAATCTTTCTCCGTTTTGATGCTTGGCATAATTGAATAAAGAGAAAGTACACTATCGGGGACGGTAACTTTATTTAAAAGAATAATTATTGAGAAGATATTTTTTAAAGGGATTTGGTTGAATGTGGATTTTAAATTTTAGAATGTAAAATTCTGTGTTCGAAGAAGGTTGTTGTGTGCCGAATTATGAATTTTTTTAATGATAAATAAGAGAAACGTGGAATGTTAATTTGAGAGTATGCTGAATGTAAATATACAGTGAATCACTAATGACTCGTTTAACTACAATTGCACGATTTATTATAATGATCTTCAGTTTAAGTTTATACTCGTGCACTATGCGCTGTGCAAATTTTGGAGAACTGTAATAACAGTTGTGCAGGATACTTATACGTAAAAGGATAAGCACTTAATATTGGAAAACACGTGAAGTTAGAAAGTAAATGACAAGTAGCTTAAGTAAGCGGTGATTGGTTTGTTTGCTAATCGTGGGTAATTCATTACGCAAAGTTAGTAAAATTATTTCGCATTCATGATCGCACAATAAAACAAAATACTTTAAATGGATAGTTTAAATGATATTCGTATCGTCTATGTAATCAACGTTATATAAAGACAGGAAAATAGGATCAGATTATTTTTAAATTTTCATATACAACGAGTAGGTAATTTAACTGAATTATAATCAATGACATTTATTTATTAAATTAGGTACTTTTTTTTGTAATCTAATTAGATATTCATAAGTATTGCGTTTATACGAATTTAAAAAAAAAAAGTAGAATTTTTATATTTTCAATTAAAGCTGCATTTAAAGTGCAATTCACATTGTTTTCTCACAATGGAAAATTATTCGTTCAGAAGTCGATATACCCTTGTCGAATAACAATCAATAACGATTTTTCTAAACAGCTCTAAAAATATGAACCTGTTAGTCACGATGTAAAATCACATATGAATATTTAAAGCAGGAACGATGTTTATCACAAAATATTTATTTTTCTAACGTAAAACTTGCGGAAGAGGAAAAATCCGATAATTATATCCGGCTACTTTGATGGAGATCATCAAAATTGCATAAACACACACCGCTAATGTACACTTAATTACGTTTATCCTCGTTTTACTTATTTTATAATTTAGGAAAAAAGTGCACGCGTATACCTGCTGGCAAAACTACTACCAAGCAGTAGGATGCCAATAGTTTTTTTAGGACTACAGAAAAAAAGAAAATTGTTTTCAATATTTTCACCAGCAGTTCCAAAAAAATTATTGGCATCCAGTCCTTCATTTTCACATGGGAAACAATAATTATGCTCATTCTACATAATTATTATTCACTCCTATTTTCACAGAACATTATCTTCGCGAATTTTAATACAAAAAGTTTACACAAAAACAAAATGAAAGTTGAACGAGGGAAAAAAACAGTGTCGGTCGTTTTTTATAAGCATAAAGAGTTAGCGATATAACAACAGAGCGAGCAAAACTGTTTGTTGATAAGCATCCGGGAGTCGACTGTATCAAGTCGAGTGTGGGTGGCTGCAGTGGTGTCCGGCGCTAAACGGAATCGTTTGCTTGGCAGGTGCAGCTGGTGTCGGCGCAGCGGACGGAGCTGGAGAGGCGCTCGCTGGAGCTAAGGGAGGAGCGGGCCCGGGCGGTAGCTGCCCTCGAGGAGGCCGAGGAACGCGCCTCCGCTCTGGAGCGACTCGGACACGAGGCCGAGCGTCGCGCCATCGTCGCCGAACGCGAGAGGTACAATCCAAATTTTATTTATCTTTTTTTAAGAATAATTATTTTATTCCACCCCCTATCCAAAAAAACACTTTTCGACCCTGAAAATCGGGGCAAAAATCGCATATATTTCCCGAAAATAACGTTTGCGGGAAATATGAGAAATCAGCGGGAAATATGAGAATTTTATAATAGATATATTTCATCTGTCTAATATAACGCGAACAAAGCTAATAAGTTAAAAAATAATGTTGGCCCCTTTTTTCAGACTCAAAAAGTGGTTTCAATAGGACACTGAGAAAAATGTTTTGTAAAAATTACAATAATTTATAGTAGCGATGGGACATACTCAAGCTAAGCCAGAAATT
>JAWWEN010049421.1:0-11531 GCA_035582955.1 Sycophila texana
TTTTCTTCCAATTATTAATAGATGCAGACCGTCACACAATGAGAAAGCATTGTGCCAGTGCAGTTGGCAGCGTTTTTAATAAATTCTTTACTGACAAAAAAGTCGTACAAGTCCTCCCTAAAGTCTCACTAAAGACGTCAGCGACGTTGCATATGCAAATATAGTTCCAGCCAATTTTTATAAAACAGTATAGTCACGTTTAAATGGACAAGTGCAGCGAGGTAGCAGATTTTTTTTTACAAAAGAAAACTTAAACTTTTGCATGGAAACTGTACACAGCGTTGCTGCGCGTACACGTGTAGGTAGACGTCCGGCGCGCACGAAAATATTGACGGGATTGAGAGTGCGGAGATGGGAGAGCAGCGAGACTGACAAAAAAAAGGAATTGTTTTACAAACACCGGACGCGCTCCAGTTGTCGGTTTGTTCGGGCTCCGTACGCTTCCCTCTATTTCGTTCCTCTTGCCCCTGCTTTTTTTTGCGTTCGTCTCGCTGCTGCGCCGGTGTTACGCGATAGCGACGCGAATGCCGGAATTTTGAGTTCGTTACGCGGTCGACTGATTTTTTCTTCGCTTTTTTACGTCACGACGCTGGCTGCCCTTTTCGGGCGCTGTAGTGATCAGCGAAAAAATTTATAAATAATAATAATAATGTCGGGGTTAAAATGAAAATACTTGGAAAATTATTGGTTCATTCAGCTAAAGTGGAGTGATTATCGAAAAATTTTCTAAATATTAATAATAACAATGATGGCGGGGTTAAACCGAAAATACTTGGAAAATTATTGGTTCATCATTCAGCTAAAGTGGAGTGATCATCGAAAAATTTTCTAAATATTAATAATAACAATAATGGCGGGGTTAAACCGAAAATACTTGGAAAATTGTTGGTTCCAATTTCGCATTTTGAATGCAATACGTCCGCATGATCAATGATTAAAAGCGACTTGAATTTCGTGAATACTCGATCGTGCACGGAGCAAACATGAATTATAACCTCGTGATCGATATCTAAAATAGTTTCGAATGGATTTCATGTATTTTTAAAATAAATAATTGAATTAGTTATGGTTAAAGAGTCTGTAACGGAGATATGACACGCGCGAATTTTTAATCCGAATTAAGTATTTGAATGATGATATAATTAAATTAATAATATATAAATATTAAAAGCGTATTTATATTATGCGGTCGAGAGTTGAAGTGACAAAAGAAAATTGAATAATATGATAAATTGAATATTCTTTGTTTAAATAGTATCGTGTGATTAACAGAGAGATTAAACGTGAAATAAAAGATTTAAAAATCGCGCATAAATACTTTCTTCATCAGTTCGGCTTATAAAGGCTGAGGCGGAACTGTAATATTTTGTATATATAATTTAAATATTAAAAAAATGTTAAAACAGGAGTTATTTGAGTTTTATTAGGTAAATTATGTATTGCATAAATTATGTAAGCATTTTGCATATTTTTTTTATTTATGTGATTGCCTATACTTTGCAAATGGGCGAAACTCCGCTGATTTATAGAATGAAATTATCCATATAAGAAAAAGCGATAAGAAAGCTTTTCTGAAACGTATACAGATAACCCGCAGAGGCTTTTCAATTGCTAATGAATTTTCGGAAGCAGAAGAGCGAGCCCATTATTCGCGTAATATATGAGCGAAAATTAAAAGAAAACACACGGGAGAAAGAATCGCACAGTGGAAAAATTCCCTTTGATATCGAGCCGAGCGGGCCGGCGTCGCCGAATTACTTTCGAAATTAAAATCCCATTATCCATCCGCGGATCTCGGCGGAAACGGCTCTCTTTGCCTTTTCTTCTTTCTTCGGAGACAGTCGTTTTGCCGAACGTGCGCGCGACGGGCTCTGAAAGAAAAATTCAGCCGCTGCTCCGCTCCCATCCCCGAACGATGAAAAGTTGGTCTTTTCAAGTCTATTCTCCTTCCCTTTTACTCATACAGCGACGCGTTAGATAAGCCGAGGACGCGAAAACTCGTCAGTTTCAGAAGCGGGAAACGGCAGATGAAGCCTCTGGGCGCGGCGCACGTCCCACGCTTCCCTTTTCTCTTTATATATATATATATATCTATATGTCTATATATCTATATCTATCTTTCTCTGCGTGTCTATCTCTCTCTATCTGTATATATATCTGTATATATATATCTTTCTCTCTCTCACTCTTGGATCGCTTTTGAATCGAGAGCGTCGATTTGTGTTTCGCCGGGGATATAAATCCATCCGGGGCAAATTGCGTTCTTGCGCCCGCGGCTCGGCCCCGGAATTACACGCTGCCCCTCCCTTCGCTACATAAGCTTTTTTTCTTTACGTCTTCCATTTTGCGCGCGACACTCCTTTTGTTCGTGCGGTTTAAATGCGTTCTGCGCTACTCGCCCTTCCAGCCCCCGCGGAACCTTATTTTCCACGAGCTGCTGTTTTTAAATAAACGCTTTTGTTGCCGCGCTGCGGAAAATGCAAGGAATTCTCTTTGCATTTATATATGTTTTTCATTTTTTTTCTTTCTCTCTATCTCTCTCTCTCTCTCTCTCCCTCTGTACCTATACCTTCTCGAAAGGACGTTGAATACCGATTCGAATGCTTGCCGCAGCGACTCCTTTTACACGTTCGCTTTTCCAACTTTTTCGGCCTCGCAATTACCTGCTATTTAATACTGGTGTATACAAGAGTGCACACACGGTGTGCTGCGCGATTCGCTTATCAATGTATTTTTTTGTGGAATTCAGTTTTTTTTTTTTTTTTTTTAATTTGGTACAATTTTTTTAATAGAAAAATTTTATTTATACTATTTTTATTTTTTACTTTTTATACTGTGTGGAAGTGATGGTAAACAAATGTAAATCAGTAGTAATGTTTAAGCGAGGACCTTGTGCACCTTGTATTATCTAAAATTCTTTTATCAATGTACTTTTTTGTTCGTTACATATTTCTTTAATAGAAATATTTTATTTATATTAGTATTATTTTTTAGTTTTTTTTTTTATTGCATGAAAATGATAAACATATGTAACCAGAATGGTAATGTTAAGCGAGAACCTTGTGCACCTTGCATCTAGAATTCTCTTATCAATATATTTTTTGTTCCTTACATTTTTTTAATAGAAATATTTTATTCATATTATTTTTTATTTTTTTTTAATATATGGAAATCACGGTAAAAAGATGTAATCAGTAGTAATGAGAAGCGAGGACCCTGTGCACCCTGCATCTACTTCTGTCGAAATTTCTTTGCATTCCAGGAGATTCAGAAATATCTTGGTCGCTTCTAAACCGATTTCGCATGATAAAACCAGACGAGAGAGGGAGAGGACGTAGAAAGCAATGGAAAAACGCGGCACAAAGCTTCGAGCACCAAGTACAATCTTCCAGGTAGCGCGTTGAGGAAATCACTCCCCCGTCGAGTTTTTCAAAATATTTTGAATATTTTTACTTCGATAGATGAAAGAAATTTCATTCCAATTGGAAATTCTTGCAAACATTTTTTCAATCTAGATATTTTATTATAGAAAATAATTCCGCTGTCGGTCGAGGATTTTCCTGAAATCTCCATTCTTCTTGATTCTCATTGAATTAGCGATTCCAGACGTTTTAAAGTATTTAAAAAAACTTACGACTCCGATCACATGAAATCAATTTAAGGCTGAACTATATTCAAGACTATAAAAATAAAACTAATTTAAGCAATAAAAAATCGTGTACACTTTTTGGAGTACTCCAATTTTACATCCTAAATACAAAATATACTATGTTAAAAATTATTACAAAAATTACTATTAATGAAATAAATTTTATTTAAAATAGTAAATTCATTTTTTTGCTTCCTCGTATTTCTGGGTTGTATAATTAAATAGTACAAGAAGGTAACATAAAAAAGATTAGTTTTATTTTTTAATTAAACAATTATTAAGTGAGAGCCTTTCAAGCACGTTGTCTTCGTTTTTAAATTTTCTAATTTGAAACACTTTTGCCACATGATTCCAAGGGCAATTTTCAACGGATCAAGCTGAAATTTTTAACAGACTTCTACAGTTATATTACAATCCACTTAAGTGGAGCAGATTTTTGAAAAAGTTTATTTAACTATTTTTTTAGTGATATTGTTTATAAAATATTAAATAAATTTTGAATAATTACTAATAAAGTATGAAATTTTTTACACATTTCCATCCACTGTAAATTTTGCTCCGCTTAGGTGGACTATATGTAATTCGACAACAATTTCCACTTCCGATCAGTACAAAATTCTCAATTTTAGAATTTAGAGTCCGTGGCAAGTGGATTTGAGACCTTTAGTCTTTACGTAACCATTACTAAGAATGTAATGAAAATATTTAAGTTATGTAGAGTGCAAATTATAGCCTAATTCCAGTACTTATTACATTAAAAAAAATTAGAGAATATATTAATATTAAAATATAAAATTTTGTTTTTTTAAAATTTATAGTAAAAAACCCTGTCTTGTCCCCTTAAATATCAAGAAAATTTTAAAAACTAAGACAAGACTTTCGAAAAATCTTATATCTTGCCTTGGTCTCGAGCAGCTAAATCATCCCTCATTCAAGAAAAAAAGTCACCCGACTGGAAGAAAAGGTCGCTTCCCGGATGAAAAAAAAGGAGCGATTTTCCTCCGATTTCCCCGGATTTTCCTCCGATTATACTCCTATTTACCCTCCTCCCCTCGCTTGGCTTATTAGCGGAGGAGGAGGAAAAGAAGACGAAGAGGCACGAGTCGGAAGCTCATGCGATGGCTCGGGCTGCATCTGCTACCCGCGCGTATGCAATGGCCGCCTGCAGGAAAGATGATATGCACTTGGCGGCGGTGGCGGCGAGGGGAGCGCTGCAGCGTCGTATCGACTTTCATAGCTCTGACTCCGGCGGCAGCGGCTCCCGGCCTTTTTTTTAAGAATACCACAGTTTATGTACACCACGCCGGCGCACACCCCGTACGCTTTATTGCCAACACACTGGTGCGACCATGTGCTGCCGCAAAAACTTTATGCCTCCCACCATGGTGGAACCCACGAGCAACCAATCTCTCTTTACGACTACTCCTTGAGCGTCGAGTTTTATTGTTTGTTTAATTAATTTTTATTGTAAAAATTGACGGAGATGAGCCATGAGAAACTGCGCTCGGCTAAAGCCATTATCTCTTCGCTTTTTATATATGTGGGTAAAGAGAAAAAATAGCTAAGTACAGTTGAGTGGGAAATTCAATGAAATAATGAGTTCATGTGCTATTCTTATGCAAGACATACAATAAGTGTGAGTGGCAGAGTTGATGAATACTAATTTATGTCTGTTTGTTTGAATCTACAAGATCTATTATACATTGAGATGGAACTTGGTTACGACTTATACCAAAATATCTTTATTAGTGCCAAAATATCTTTCGATTTGTGTATAGACAGAGCAGAATGAGATTGTTATGATTATATTTGTTCTAACGTGAACTTTAGTTGTTCTTTAATAACGCTACTTTTGATGATGATTTCATTTACTTTTAAATATAATTATTATTTAAATTGCATTCCGGATTAATCCTTAAAAGGCTTATTTTTCATCATTATTACTTATTTTTTGATTGAATTATTAATTTATTTATTTAATACCTGGAATAATCCCTTTCGTATAAAACAAATTCATAAAATGCATTACGTATTAAATTTCTACTATCTCTACTTTATTGCTTACTTTATTGAATTTCTCAAGAAAAATTTCTCAATATCACATAGAATAAACGAACAAAGATAAAACGTTCTAAGGGTTTACCTACGTACAGGTAGCAGCGTTGTAATATCTTATGTACGCACATCATTTTTTAAATTTCTATCTACTCATCTTAAAAATTGGAAGAAACTAGGAAAATCAACATGATGCACTTGCATTTTCTCTGAAATGTATGAAATTTTTAACGCCAGATACTAAAGCTCTACTGAAAGCTGTTGCTGCCGGCTACTAACTAAATATTTTATCGCAGTCACTCTTCTTGTTTTTTACTGTTTACGTGCAGCAGATGCCTTCTAAAATAACCTCAATTCGTCTCGGTATACAGAGCAAATATAAAAATCTAAAAACACACTTAAAGATTTAAATCACAAATTAGAACTATTTGTTTCTTTTGTATCTAGTAGGATTACGTACGCATTTTTATTAAATTAAACAATTATTTCATTCTATTATCATGTTTCATTCTACTTTAAAATTTTAACAGAAATAAGTAATAAATAAATAAAATAAGTAATAAGTAAAACGATTAAATAACTGAGAAAACATGTCGATGAAATTTCTATAAATAAAGCAATGACGTTCCCATAACTGCAAAGCAATCATTTATCGAGATAATGTATCACCCCCGGGAGTTTCCTCCCTTAATAGAAATTACGACAAGAGCACTAATAAGCTTTTCCATCAAGTGGATAACTCATCATCGCGTAAGAATGAAGCCGCCATTTCTGGACGCTTAATCCCTGCGCTTAGCGCTGCGCTCACCCCTGGCCAGTGGTCTATACACTCCCCCCTCTCCCCCCTACACACACACACATACATTTTTATTATTTTTATTTTTTGTCTTAACTGACAATAGTATGTTTCGCAAACTCTTTATATCTAGTCATTTTAAATTTACTTACTTCTGATAATACTCTTAGTGATATGACTTTTTAGTATTATTTATTTAAGCAATTGACTGTGATATCACATAAATGCATTCTATTGTATAGTAATTTTAAAATGGCTATGAAATCAGTACTTTGTACTTGTATGAAACTGCTTTAACTTAAAAACCGTTTTATTTTATACATAAAATTTACGCATAATGATTGTTTTATATTACTAGCAAAAACCAATGCGCTTCTCGCGTCCACTTTTTTAAATCGTATTTACAATTTTTAATGTTAGATTTTCAAATTCAGCGCTCCTTAACAGGATATGCCCATGCTCCAATCAAATCGCGTTTAAAATACTTTACAACATTCTGACATCCTGTCATCCTTTTTTTAAGAAAGGATTTGTAAATAGTAAACATCTATTCTATTCTATTGTACACACACACACACACACACACACACACGCGCGCGCGCGCGCGCGCGCACGCACGCACATGACTATATATACTGTATAGTATACACATCCCTTTTTTGAGAAACGTCGCGTCAACCGGGGAAACTCGGCTGATAAATCCTCGAGATTCCGGAGGTGTCTAGGTTCCTGACATTCTTTAGAAGGGCTTGCAGGGTCATCGTCTGCGAAGTCGCATCGGCGCACCGGCGCGTCGCCGTTGCAGCGCACGAGTATCGATCGAGAGAAGCGAACGAACACGGGAGAGCGAACGGGGAGGCCGCAGCGCGCGCGAGAAAGGCGCTCCGCGGAGGAAAAGGGATATAAAGGAGACAAAGAGCCCGGCGGACGGGGAGGCGCGCGAGCGCGCCCATGGAATGGAGGAAAATCACTTGGGCGTCGCATAAAGATGCATCGTGCGTGTGCAGAGGCGAGCCGACCCGGAGACGCGCGAGGACAAGCGACGGGAGGGATAATGGACAGACAAACCGGCCTTCGATAAACTGGCGGAGGATAGGATGTACGATGTGTGAATATATATATACAGACGTGTGTCTAATGCATTGTGCGTGCAGCGGAGGTACGAGGTTGAAAGCAGTTGGCCTCTATTTCGCGCCTTCATGGAAAAAATAAAATGCTGCTTTGGCTCTTTCGATGGGTATATTGGCCGTGTAAAAGCGGATAATTCGATTGTACATTGACAGCAAAAATTTTATTCGGAAAAAGCTGTTTCAGCATTTTTTTTTTTTTTTTTTTAATTGAAATTCAATAATAAGACAAAGTACAGAATCACGGCGACGATAAGTGATAAATTAATTAATAGTTTTAAAACGGTAATGTGTGTAAATACGCTAAAATTTCCTTCGAATAGAAGCTATCTACTTCTTTTTTTAAGGCAATAACTTCGATTTGTGTAAAACAGGTTCTTTTAGCCGGAGTTTAGCCGAATTATATTACTTATATTTGAATGTTCGTTTTTTCAAAATGAATTATTTCAAAATGAATTCTCTGTGATTAATAAAGCTACTGCTGAAAAAATAAATAAAAAGTTGTGATTTTATATGTTTCTAAAGATAGATATATGATCAAAATAATGTTTTAAACACGTGCCCCTTTGAAAATTTTTAACATTAGACCTTATTACTTTGGCTTTCTTCAAATTTTGATGTAATAAAACGTATCTCAAAGTTTGGTAAGAATTCGTGACCCGCATCCCATGTCATCTCCTAGTAACCTTATACGTCTAGTGCAAAAAAGCTTCCAAAGAAGCGGATAAGTGCTTGCGAAACGCTGTATTTTGAATAAATAATTTTCCCTTCGAGAGAAGATCCCCAAAATCAATATTCTCCAACGAGAGAGTAACGAGTCTACATTACACTCTAATTTCCCGTAAACCGAAATTATTCTCAGAAATTAAACAAGATAATCCGTCGAAAAAGCTCTTATACACGATATAACGATATAATTATCCTCGAAATTTGGAAATTTCGCAAGTCTAAAATCCGAATACATACGTTCGCATGTCGAACAAGCCTTCTGACGAAACGAGCCGTCTGATAATTTCGAGCAACTTGGTCGCCGTACGAAATTGAAAAAAAAACTATCGAACGCGTCGGGAGCGAAGCGAGTCACGCTTGTCCGCGCCGTCAACATGACAAGTTTCACGCGTCGTTTGCCTGCCACTTGGGGAATTCCCCCTCCCTTCCGATAGGGAACATTTTGCCCGAGTTCAAACTCTTCTCCCCTCTTTTTTTTTTTATTTTAACAAATTCTCGTCTCGTGTATAATACTTTTTGCAGGGTTGCCTCGCGATAAGTTTATGATGAAAAGTGTTAATTGCGATAGCATTATAGCTATTCTGCCAGCTGGAGGGATTGTATAATTAATTAAATAAGTTCGGACCGTGATGTGAGCAATAATTCAACCCTGCTCTCTCGTCTCTCCGGTAGCCTTGAATAATACATTTCCGGAGTTTTTTTTCGGCGCCGGTCTGTAGCAAGTAGGATGTGATGAAAGAAATTTGCAACCCATTCGTAACTGGAGTTAAAAAAAAAAAAAAAAAAAAAAAAAAAAAAAAAAAAAAAAAAAAAAAAGATCGAATAATAATTATTAATTAAACTATTTTAAGGTATAGATTATATCGTCGCCTCTGACGAAGAAAAAGCATACTTAATTAATTATGTCATTTATAGAATCTTATTATCTAAAGTAACATAAATTCTTCCAAAACCAATTGAATTTTTATTACACTGAAAAAAATTAGTAAATTCAACAAAATATTTCTTAAATATTTTAAGAAAATAATTAAAGTAAATGGTTTAATTGAGTTAACTAAATATTTTGTCGAATCAACTAAATGTTTCATTGAAGTAACTTTATTTAGCAGTTTCAACAAAATATTTAGTTAATTCAATGAAGCCATTTGCTTGGCACTGCTCAAAGAGATATTTTGTTGAAGTTACTACTTTATAATAAATTGAACTCAAGTAACCATACATAAAGAAAGAGGGAGTACAAAAAAGACGCTCGGTAGGTCGTTCATAAATAAAGAACGAATCAATTGATTGACTAACCGAAGGTAATTATGTGTATTTTTGGGAAAAGAGGTAAAAGTCAGCTCACCATACACGTGGAATCCATAAATTATGCGGCGATTCGAATGAAAAGCAGAGGAGAAGCTACGAGAAGGGGTGGAGAAGGGGGAGAGGAGGCCTTTTTTGAAAATTACAGCGGAACGCACTCGCGAGCTTTTTCCGTTAAATAAATAGCGCGCGTCGGGGAGTGTCATTAAAATTACGCGCGTGCCTGAGAGCATCTCCCGCCCGTTCCGCGCCCACTTGTCCTAATCCATTATTTTTTAACGCTTCGCCTGGCCCTTTACCGCATTTCCAGTATATATAGCGGCTCGAGGCGAAGCCGGCACTTTTTTCTCTACTCTCTCTCTCTCTCTCTCTCTCTCTCTCCCTCTCTCTCTCTCTCTCTCTCTCTCCCTCTCTCTTCACTTTTTTGCTTGGCGTGAGCGCTCGCGTGCTCTCTCGACTTCTCCTAATTATGATACCGAGCGTATTTATCAGGCTCCAAAGTTTATAAAATACCTTCGTTTTTTTCTACGTTCAGAGCTTATAAGAACATTAACTTTAATAATGATACTATAATTGTTACGTAAATAGTAGTTAGAAGATTAAATATTTTTTAAGATAGAATCTTATAATGAGAGCGATTAGCTTTATTAATGATACACTGTTATTTTGTTAAGTAAATAGTGAGTATATCAATTTTTTTTTTAAATTTATGTTTACTGGGTAAGACTTCCACACTTTGGGTGGTTATTACGTTATTATAGTTGAAGGTGATTTTGTTGTAAAATTAATCTAAAATATATGCTTTTTTTCTACAGTGAGATTTTTCTCGTAAAAGTTACGGTGAAGCTTCATAGAAAAGTTATGTGAAAAAACATAATTTCTCCAAGAGAGTACACAAATAATAGAGTTAATATATAAATGATTTATTTCGGCCTAATAGGCCCAGAAATGGACTTGGTTTACAAAAATATTTTCCTACCTCTACACCACACATTCTTCCACACTACTAGATTACACATTTACTTTCCATAAACTATAAAGCACTGAAAACTTGTCGCAATTAAAATAATAGAGTTAATAATTAATCACATATTACAATTAATAATGATCCATATACTATAACGGTTAAGTAAACAGATATAATGTAAAATGGAATCGAGTTGAAATTAATACGGGAATGAAAGCCGAAAGTTATACCATACACAATGTATATATTACGTTTAAAAAACTCATCATTACAGCAGAGTAGTTCGATTCAACAACACGGAGGAATGTTTATCATAATTTAGTAAATACTACGGTTATTATACGTCGGTGATACGGCTCAATGCAGCTTTCCGAAAAAATATCTCTGTTTACCTTCATTCAATCTAATTTTCGCCGTGCATATTACATATTCAAATTGTTATGTATTCTGTATATATGCATTGTTAATTTTGCTTTATGCGGCCCACGCGAAAATGTCGCGTGCGCCATATACAATTTCGTGCACATAACTCGCCATAATGTATAGCTTTCACATTATATCAATCAATTATTAATTAATTGAGTAAAATAAAGAAAAAAAATTATTAAGATGAAATTCTCTCTCATACAATAGTATGTGGAAATATCCACTTTTGAAAAAACAATGGTGCAGTTTTAAAGCATTTAAATATAAAGAATTTAATTGGCTAAATGATAAATTCCCGATTAAATTGTAACGAAATTTAAAACGTTTTCACCTAAATCGTCATCTTCTACGAATAAAAAAACGTTGCAAGATTTTAAAGCAATTTAAGAAAGAAATCAATTGATATCAAAGTTGTAATATATTTAATATTACAATTTAATTGATTAAAAAGTTCTGGTTTCTCTAATACAGTGAATA
>JAWWEN010049432.1:0-45545 GCA_035582955.1 Sycophila texana
TGAACCTAAATAAGTACTTTTACGTCAAAATCTGAAGATCGAAAAATTTTGGCGACGCAAGGCTTTCTCTATGAGAAAGCAAAAATAATACAAAAATTTTGAAACTAACAATATCATATACATCAAATATTGTACTTCAATTAAGACATTACACGTTATTTTTATTTACATGTACCTACTATTTACATTTAACATACATACAAAAAAAAAAAATTGCCGTAATAAAGTAAAACGACGACAGTCAAAGGGACAAATCTCGAGGGAGCTCTAAAGCAAGCTGCACCAAATCTGCAACGCTTGTAAGTCCACCGCTAATCCCCAGTCGCCGAAGGAATCCCCGAAGATTCGTAAAGCAGCGAACTCGGCGGGTAGGTGCTCGTGTCTTCGCCGCGACTTGCCGACTCGCGCCAGTAATGCACCCGGGCTTTATGCGGCTAATTAATGCGGGGCTCGTGCTCGCGGGGGCCAACTTGGACGCGCGGCATTATTATCTTCGAGCCGCGCGATTAGCCGCGCGCCACTCCGGTAGAGAGAAAGCGACGATTATCCCGCCGTCGCGCTAAATGAACTCGACGCTCACTCGTAGAGGAGCATTCGGCCGGAGGTACCTGGCCGATGCATTTTGCCGGGTTGTTAGGTGAACCATTCGGTGGTCGTAGGTCAGAAGGTAAAAGTGCTTTGAAGGGTGCTGTTGGCCTTCCCGCAGACGCGGCGATTTTCAGAGTAACGGCTGCAGAGCTTGCGGTGGTTATACGCCTGGGGCGGCCGAGCTGAATCGTCGATGCGTCGAGCAAGATGCTACTTTGAGTAAGGTGAGATCTAAGGGAGATTCTTGGAATTTTATAGATAGTCAAATTGATGCAGATTTTGAAATAAAAAAAGGATTTGCAATGATGATTCAAACACGAAAAAGATAGCATTCGAGATTGTATATGTACATGTACCAACAAGTAATAGATCGAACTGTGAAAAAATTTGAGATTGTTTTGGTTTAAGTTACACGCGCCTAATCAAATTAATGGTATAACAGATAATCGTGTTACTGCAAATGTAAATGATATTTCATTAAATTTTATTCGTCAATGTACAGAAATAACAAGAAAGAATAATAAGAAAGATTTTTAGATTACGTTGTTAATATAGAAGTCTACTTCCAAATATATATTAAGCACCGCAGAGAAAGCTTCTTTACTTCTGAACAAAAAAATATTGTATCCTCTCATCTTTTCAGCCTGTATTTATATATCACGTCGCTCATTTTTATTAAACCACATTCAGTGGAATGGAGATAAATGTCAGCTCTCCATTTGGGATGAGTGCGAAGCAAAAATCGTGAAATACAAAAGCACGCGAGCGTAATCCCGTGCTCCTTTTATTCGCTCGAGCAATAGTGGTTCGAAGAGCGATTTCGAGGCAGGAAGGGGACGGGGAGGATCAGGATCGTGCGAAATAGGAAATGGCGCTTACAGCCGAAAGCGAAAAAAGGAAACAAGAGCAAATCCAAAAATTCGACCTTCCACGAACTGGCGATGAGTTTCCTCGCCAGTGTATAACACTTGCGTCCGAAGATTACCGACGCTTCGATCTATCTGCTCCTATTCTGTCACCAAGAGGCGAGAGGATATTGGGAGACGATCAAATAAAAGGATATCTTTAAGATGGCATGGGGTGCTTTTCTTATATGTCTGGGAGGAATTAGAGAATCAACACGTGGAGAGAAAAAATATATTCGAACTGCTACATCAGTAATCTTCGAACGACTTGCATTTTCGGAATTTTTAATAGATCCGTGTTTAATTATTACTAAAGGGTTAGAACATTTTTACAAGCCACTTAGTAAAATTTTCCCAAAATTTGAAAAAAAAAATTAAAGATATCTTAGCTTAGCGCATTTTACATTACGCATTAGTTGGTAATTTTTATGCTATACTTAAGGTAATTTTGATTGAATCATTCTCTCTATGTACACGCGAAATGGGCTATTGTTTTGTTGCGAGGAAAGAAGAATTTTCTTGATTTATTTTGTTTTAATGAATTGTATTTCATGTTAGTATGTATGGTAATATAGTATGTAAGCATTTTTTGTAAAAATTTTACATCTTATATAATATACTATATTAATTAAGTGTTTATCATCCTCAGTTTGTGATATCCACATTACACTAAAAGATTATCTAAAAAGTACATCCCATTACTTATAGTCTGTGGTTGCAACTGAACCAAAATTTCAAGTGCACAAATTCATTGAAGCGCATTCAAGTGAATTTTTTTTTTGAAATGCATAAAAAATAAATAAAAATATACCACTGCATAAAAATTTTATTCTTTATCTAATAATACCCAGTACATTATCTCCGAGCGAGCGTTAACGTACGAAGATGTTCATGAGCTATATTTTATTTAAAATCTTTTGTGCGTTTAAATTCTAAGTTTCACGCGGATCTTCTAATTTTCAAACACCAGGTATTCCAAGGGTGAAATTAAAAATGATGCCACGGACCTTTCCAGTCTCATCTCTAAAACTGATAACCTTCGAATCTCACTAAAAAAAATTGTTCAAATCCATCAGACACGCTCCCGCTTATACATCTCCGCGGAAGAAAAGAAAACAACCTCAGAATATCAGAATAAATCCCTAAAACTAAAAACAAAACGACGCGAGCATTTCCATAGAGAAACACGGAAAGGCGTATCGTACGTCGAAAGAGGACATTCGTCGAAAAATGACGAGCCATAAAGCACGTAAATGGCATAGAAATAAAATACGAGCCGCGACCGCGTCTACGCAACCCGCATATCCATCCCCCTTACCTCTGCCTCCGGGGCCACTCAACCCAGAGCCAGACTCGAATCGGAAGGGTGCAGGGCTTGTTCTGCGGGATTGCAGATTTACTCGGGAGCCCGTGGAAATCGAAACGGCAAATGAATGGCTCAGAAAAAAAAAAGTCATTCCTCCGATGGGGGAGTGGCCTCGATAAGCCTGCGAATCGAAGCGATTCTCCGCGGAATGTACCGATGCGCGCCTCTGTGCTCGCGGCTCTTACCCCAGACGCGCCACTATTTTCGTCTGCGAGAGGCGAGCTAATGCGCCGATCGTGCGCTCTCGAGTCCTATCCGGGGCTTCTCATTGTTACCTTTTGTGAGGCCGCGAGCCCCGCGGAATCGAGCCGTTTGTCGCTGTCGCGCGCTACTCGCTTTGAAAAGGACGGGGAGGCTCTAATAGCGCTGGGGATGTTATTTCTGTTTTGTCGAGAGCCAAGCGAGAGATGCCCCGGTTTTCTATATCGGCAGCGACGGAAAAGAATTCCCCCACCGGCGTAACGAATTGTTTTCTTGAATTTACCGTCTATTCGATTGTATCGGAGATTCTCTTTTTAATGTGGCTATTGCGTTCGGAAAAAAATTTAATACTTGAAAGATTCAAGAGATATCGTCCTGATGTCATTATATTGCTTTGTTATTTATTTAATTTATTTACTTATTTTAAAAAATAAGGATAAATAGTTTGCAGTTTATTTTGCAGAAAGAGGGTGCAAAGTCCGTTGTTATAGAAATCTTCTTTATCGATAACAGAATTTTATTTAATATACGCAAAAGAAATTTTCGAAAAAATAATGCAACTTACGATCCTAAAGAATGATATGAAGAATGTCCATTTTACATTTTAGATGATTGTGTATGAATGTAACTCTATAAGAGAGAAATTGTTTAAAAAAATTTATGTTTAGTACGAAATATTCTCAAATTATTCAAACAATTTTTTTCCTAAAATTATACAAGAATTAAATAACGTACTCCACTCAATCAATTACTTAAAGAAACTGAAAAGTTGTAATACTTGAACAACAAAATCTTTAAAAAATGAAAATGACGTCTGAATATTAGAAGAGTTTTACAATTACGAAGATTCTTTTTTTATATCTTTCACCAAAACTTATGAAAATTTATAATTTAAATGTCGCAAATAGCTTGTTCGTCGAGAGGCTACTAAGGCGACTAGACGGCAAGATGAGCCGGGCCCGTATAGGACCCGCCGGACGTAAGATCAGTCAGGAAAGTCCGTAGAATCAGCCGACTCGTTAATCTTAATTAATCGGCGGCAGGCCACGCATTTCGAGTCGAAGGTAAGCCGTAATTCAACGTCAACTTGTCACCCCACCACCCTCCTATACCCTCGTGGCTGGCTGCTGCGCCGGCACGTATGTTGACTGTGCGAGCGTCTCTCTCTCTCTCTCTCTCTCTCTCTCTCTCTCTCTCTCTCTCTCTCAGAATTATTATCCACATCAGCAGATTAGAGAAATACTGGAATATTAGGATTTTGCCATAACAATGGCATTTTGAGAATCGTGTCTTTTTAATAGTGGTCTGAAACTATATTTCTTCGTAAAATCACAGCAATAAATATATAGGTCTTAAAATATTTACCTAATCGTAATTATTAATAGCGATAGTTTTACATTATCATAAGAATCAAATTTAAACCTTTTAGGATAAAATTAGAGCAAAAATGGAAGACAATATACTGTGCATCGTAATATTATATAAAAAATTAACATTATATTTTCATTTTATTTGATAACGAGAATTGATGAGGTACAATCATTTATTTAATTTCTGTCTTTAATTAAGCGAGGAATGGAGGGCCTCGATATTAAATCATAAACTTTACGTGGAAACTATCATCTACTTTTCTCTGATAAAAGAAACATAAAATATTGTGATATATTCATGCCGATAATACTTCATGCGACTTTACCATCGGTACCTGTTAAAATAAAAGTAACACGGTTTAACGTCGAGCACCTGTTCATCATCTGTGTATTTTCTGAGTCCTGGCATGTGCTTATATACCTTTGTGGGTAACGCACCAATATCTGCACGACACTACAATAAAAAAAATTCTCATTACACAAGTAATCTAAAGATATTATTAAAAAAATTTAATGCTATAAGATTAGTATTAAATTTTTTAATACAAATATTTAGATAAAGATATATTTTTTTAAATTAATACCCCTTTTGGACGACTTTTAAAAATAATTAATAACTAGTTCAAATTTACATAATTTTGTTAGAGAAACCTGTTAAAAAAATTTGTTAAGAAGAACATATTTTTCACAATTTATTAGAAAAATAAATATACTGGTAATTTATTTATGAACTTTTAAATTTGTAAAAAAAAGTAGTTGTCTAAAAAAACTAAATATAATAGTTTTTATTATTATTAATTTTCTGAAATTACTTAAAACCCTTTGTTATATTAAAACGCTCCTATACTTTCCTTTAAAATAAAATCCAAATAATAAACTCAATTTTCTAATATGTCTATAAAAATGTAGATTAATAAGCACTCACTTTTCCTTAGTGTTCCGAAAGCTTTTAAAAATTTTAATTAAGTAATTTCTAGTTTCTTTTACGAGTAACTGCGTGATTTTTCGATTTCGTAGATGTGTACTCTATTAATTGCAACTCTAGGCATAAAAAAAAATCAATACTCTTTTATAGGAGATATTTCTATTGCTATTGAACTGATTTTAATTGAATAGGATAATAGTTTGATAAACAAAATTGAGCTCATTTAAAACAACTACTAAAATTAAAGACTCGGCTTTGCATTAACATTAATTGAAGGTTCGTGAATTTCACAAATTATTCAAATTTAAATTTTAACGGTCCATGCTAACAATCGTGAAATATGTTAAAAATTTTATGTGTCAAGCAAAATGTTAAATGTTCAATCTTCAGTAAAAATATTTAGTCACATGCTGGTGAATTGCAGTAAAAAAAAACTATAACTATATGTTCTGTTATGTATTTTATTATTCTAATTTGTATTGGACCCCATAACCAATCTCCTCTATAAGTGCACGTATCTACTCCAATAAGTTAAAAAAATCCAAAAATGCAAAAGTAACGCCCGAACAGGGACTTGAACCCTGGACCCTCAGATTAAAAGTCTGATGCTCTACCGACTGAGCTATCCGGGCCTATATATATGCCTAACAAAAGGCTTTAGTTCAGGAAGGCGCGATAGCATGACGCACGTGGCGAGGCACACGCACATCTGCCGACCGCAACACAACACCAAGGCGTTACGCAACGTGGTGGCGCTCTGGTTCTCTGAAGCCAATGCTGAGTACTACGAAAGATAAGATATACGATGCGACTACTTTTTAGACAAGAGATCGCCTTTTTACTGCTCTTCATGTGTGAGATTTTGAATTCGTATACCCAGAATTCGTTGATAAATGGTCCAATCGTAATTAGGAAATTTATTTATAAAAAAAAGTCTGGCTGAAAAAATCTGAGCAAAGTCTGTTACAACCACTATCTCCGACTCCCACATTTTTATCCACACTTATGTTTTTCTTTTAATAAAAAAACGAAGTTAAAAGACTGGAGATAGTTAGCCGAAGTCAGACTTTTTCCAGACTTATGCCAGGCTTTCTTTTACAACAGTACTACGGCTTATGCAGAAAATTGTGCAAGTCTTTTTTTATTAGAATAGGTACTGCTTTCTTCTTCGTATAATTTAATTTGAATTTCAACGCAGTATTGGTATTGTGCTACACTGCGCGATTTGCGACGTATTTATGTTAATATAATTTAATCGTTGAACGCAGATATGAAAATGGAAATTTGCAGAGACGTCAGACTGCGGGTATTATACGCTTTATATGAATGCGCGATAAGTGTGGGTGCATAATTAAGTACTCGGGGCAATGTAATGTTTGCAATGCTCCGTAATTAATTTATTCTAACAGTTTAGTTTATTCAAGTGGCATGTAGAACGAAACGTCCACGTGCTCCGCTGGAAAGTATGAATTGATGGCCATGTGAATTTCATTCAAATCTGCTTTGTAATGCTTCGTTTGTTATCCTTCGAAATAAAATAAAACTTTGTGTAAAATAACATTGGAATAAACATTGGCACTTACCTGCTCCTCCTTTACTTTAACTGTTAAAAATTATGAAAAAATTAATGACTGATTGAACGACTGAATGAAAGATTAAATATGCCAAATGGCAAATAAATAATTAATTCAACAAATTTGGTTCAAAGTGAACATTAGAGTCCTCCTATCCTTCTTTATAATGCATTTTATTCTTAATTTTTAATTTAATTTATTTATTTTTTTTCTATTTTTTTTTAACGCGAGTGTAAATATCGGGACGCCAGAATAGCATTATCCATGTGACTATCTTGTATGCGACTATCAGGCACTATCTAAACTGAAGAAACACACGCGATATCACGGTGGCGGATTAGATCCCACGCAGGGCTGACCGCATCACGTTTCTATTCGTTCCACAACGCCCAGCTTCCGCTCGACTCCCGAAAGTCCAGCTCGCCTGTATTCAACGTGCAACAGTCGCCCGGCAACAATTCAATTTAAACGTCCGAAATTTTCGGGAAACTGCGAGGACATTGAAACCGTTTGCAATCTATTAGCGCCGCTCAGGCATTTGGTTCTAAAGTTATAATTTTTCTCCACTTAACGTAGAATAGGGAATTCCATTTACAACTTTTAAAGCCATCATAAACATGATTTGATTTAAATTAAAGTAACAGTAAAAAATGCTAAACATTCAAAGCCAAAATCTTTTCTTAAACTTAAATATTTCAGTTCGATCATATTATCCATTATCCAGCGTTCCAAAATTTTAACACACTCAGTATTATAACTTCATTGGATTGGATCAATCGATTATTTGCATTATTTAATTTCAGACACTGTACTTTCCATTGCATACCAATATTGGCATACATCTACCGTCAAATATGAAATCTGAATATTGCAACTGATAGATATGCTATACAAAGATTGATTAATCTCAAATAATTTCAATCGTGCCTCTATTTTATACAAAACAAACTTTCTTAACCACTATTTAGTCTTTTCTAATTAACTTGTATTAAAAGAAATTGTACCAGGCTCGTCGGAATAGTAATAAAATTTTTTTTAATCGTTGGTGTGTGTATATAATTATTACGACTTAAAAACGTAAACAACATAATGAAACTGATAAAATATATTTAGTTTTGTCAGTATCATTGGGCGCCCGTGTGTAGGGTAGTCGACGGAGGAGTGGACGAGCACAACGTCTTATCCGATAAATTGCTGAGGTCCAAGCAGTCCTCGCTCTTCGCCCGGTAATCTTCTTTATCCAACTAAATTTCATGAGACCCGGCAATTTCCCAACTCGATTTCACAACCAGATCAACCGACGCAAAAGACTCGCTTTTTATCAAATAGGTATAATAACTCTTTTCACTAATGCTTATCATTCTTTAAAGTCTTGCATAATACATTTTAAAAATGTAAATGAGTCGAAAGTTTTTTTGTCGAAACTTTTTCCAAAATCTGATAAATTTAGAACACCAAATACGAATCATACCACAAGATTTATCAGGTTCTGGAAGAACTTATTATTCTCTAGTGTTCTAAAAATGGCAAATTAAAACATGCCTTTTTTGAAATGCGCTTTTCTTCGTCAGAGGCGATGATATGGTGTGACTTTAATTTTTTCTTTGAGTATTTATTACATTAAAAAATATTACTTTATTACCTTTTAGATTGTGTTGAATAGTAATGCAGGCCATGCATTAATGTTAGAATACGATAAAAAGTTTAATTACAAAAATTATAATAATAATTGTAAGCATACAAAACCACAGCATCATCAAGAGGCAAGAATAGACGGACGGCCGTAACCGTGACTCAAGGCGTCACTCGCTCTATTCGTTAGCGAGCGAAAATACTCCTTGACCCTCTCGAGCTCTGGCCACGGATAACGAGGAATTGTTCCTCCACTAAGAAAGTTGCCCTATTCCGAGGTGCCAACTCCCCAAAAGTGGACTTCTTCACTTGTGAAATGAGCCGTGTCCAAGGAGGCTACTTTATTTTCGTCACATTCCGAGGGTTGGAATCAAACGAAATAGAAAATTTAATGAATGGGGAAGAATCTGTTGAATAATAAACGAAACAAATACATTAATTATGGATTTATTTATATTGTTACATATGTTATTTGATGTTTTTTTAAATGATTTAAATATGTTAATTAATAATATCGGTTTTTCAGTTAGTTGATCTTCGATTTGGCTTCTGTATCGTCTAGTGCATTATCTTATTGTTTATAAAAAAGTTTCTGTTTTTATAAAAATTTGTATAAAAGTGTTTATTATTTTATGGTGATTACATTTTGGAGGCTAGTCTGGGATATTGCAAAACGAGAATGGCAATAAATGAACAACAGTCTTTACATAACATAATAAAAAGTTAACAAACTAATCTAAAAGAAAACTATGGCTTCATTCTAGAGGGATTCATGAAATGGCTAAAAAAAAGAAAGTTTTTTTTAAACTAATTAAAAGTCTGTTGAGAGAATTTCTGGAATATTTTTTATGGTTTTTTTTAAAAAAAAAAACACACAACAGTAAAAAAAAATTATTTTAAATTAAATTGTGTAATCCAATTGATTTTATAAGTATGACAAGTTTATCTTGCTGCTGAACAAGGGATATGCCTAGAGGGCATTGTAGTCGAAGTAATGAAAAAAAATTTAATTCCATAAAAATCGTGTTTCCTGCTCGGAGCGAATATTGGAAAATTGATTTGCGAATTTTTTACCTGCGCGCAAAGTTAATTCAAGTAGATTCAGATCGGTATGGCAAGACATTAATTCCGAATATCCTTTTTTTTCATTCCCCTGCGCGGACTAATCAATAGCAATTTTACATCGAATATTTTTTTTCATTCATTTTTAGTCACATAGTCAAATTTAATAAGCCAAAAATTCAAAATTAAACTTAATTGCCTTTATCAAAGTGTACCAGTTTAAATCAACTTGTCTCGAGCATCTTATTTGGTTGCAACAATGTAATTTTCTTAAGCCATCGAATAAGCGAAAAATCGGGATGAAAAGGGGAGTTACTAGGAGGAATCTTAAACGCACAACTTTGTCCATTGTTTTGTCCAAGATAATATTAACTTATAGCTCTGTTGTTACGCTCGGATTCTTAATTTGAAAAGAAAATTAAATTTTGCTTTCGAAAAAGTTTTAATTAAACTTTCGTATTCCGTGCAATTTCGTTTGCAGCGTACGTATTGTTTCCGTTGAATGGAAAACTTCCATCGGTGCGTACACGCGAGGCTTATAAAATTGTGTTGAGCGGCCGGTCGCTAAGTCACGCAACTTCGGCCGTTCTTCAATATGCGCGACTGCCCAGCCTGGGCTCAAATGAAAAATATGTAAATCCGAGAAATTCAACAGCACTATGTAAGTACAAACATAGCGAGTTTCACAAAAGGACTAACAAAAAAAAATGACGCCGTCAACTTTTTCATAAATAATGAATATATATGAAAAGCAAGACTTCATTTCGTTTAAGTTCAATTATCAATTTAATTTAGCCATAAAAAGAGGAATTATTAAATGACTGTGATAAAAAGAAAAGTCATTATGAATGTTCATTTCTCTTCTCTTTGTTTCTTATTTCTGGAAATTCACTCGGCGATTGGGAATAACTACTCCACTGGATTATCTCTCGAATTATCGACTTGTTATATTCCTGAACTTTACCATCAGATGGTGGTCTTTAAAAAAAATCTAAATTTTTTTCCTTTTAGAAAATTACGAGAACTTTTTGTGGCAATCAAATGTCCTTTAAAATTCAAAATTTTTCAGAATATCCAAAAAGAAGTCGACGTTAGTATTGAAAAACGATAGTGCACTCTACAGCTCCATCTCCGCTCAAGGAAATATTTATTCGTCTTATAATTGAACGAACGCAAATTTGAAGAGAACAGACGAAAAAAGAATAAGGGATTTACTGCTATATAACAATGAAAATTGCACCGTGCGAAAATGGACTTTAACAGAGGCGAATGTAATATTCCGGTCGGAAGCGATTTCAGAGGCGGCGTACCGACCCCCTACCGTCCCCCGCCCCTTCCCTTTCACCGTTTATTATTCGCGGTAAAAGAGCGAGGGTCAAAAAAAAGGCGGGAACTTCAACGAAACGATTTCGCGAAGTACGCGCGAGAAAGGGCAAAGGAAAATTTTAAATAACACGTAATAATTGCCGCCTCACAAGCCCTATACGCTTTTCACGCTCACTTGACTGCTTTGTGACTATAAAAAAGCTGATGAGCTTCTACCTCCGCCTCGTTTGGTTGATAATGTAAATGAGCTCGAAATTCACGACGACGAAGTTAATTTTAAATTTAGTTAAAATTATTTTTAGTATAATGCTTATTTCTTAAACAACGTTACGATAATTTTTTTTTATATGTTAGAAGTTCATGGTATGAGTTGAAAAAATTTATATTATTTATTATAAAGAGATAGTATAAATTTAAATTGTTATCCGCAACAAAGTCTCTTTTTTCTTCCTCATAGAGAAAACTTTGTAATGGTAAATTTTATGTTTCGTTGAAACTTCGTGGAAACTCGTTTTAAATAATTCTAAGCTCGAAAAAAGTGCTATTAGAAAATATTTGTATGTATAAAAGAACCAAAAAAAAACTTTATTTTAACTATTACGGTTATTTTGTTTTTTAAAAAAACTGTGCTTTGAAAAAAAATAATGATAACATATATTTTCTGTAAAGATTTTAATCAATTTTGATCAATAGTTTGAGAAAAAAAAACTTTAAATTTAAAACATGTGTTTTTTATGTCCAACGATTACTTTTATTGAGTTTTGCTGTTACAAAAAAACCATAGTATCACAAATTAAATTTGTTTATCTTGATTGCAGTAAATCATTACTTTAATGGCGTCAGGAGCAGATTTCGCTGTTTCGAATGCTTGAAGGGAATCTTCTATCTTGTATTTATGAGTTATTAAAGTCTGAATATTCAATTTTTGTTTTGAAACCAAATCCAAAGCATCTTGGTAACTAAAACATCAATTAATTAAGATTAATATTGCTGCAATATGTAAGTAATATATAATAAAAATTATGAGTTAAAATATTGTAATATTTTCCATGTTGTAGTACGGAGATGAAAAACGACAGAAAACAAGAACCATGCAAATTTTATATTAGCAATAGCGTTTTTGCACGATTGATTACATTATATTATTGTGATGGAATAATGTACAATAATTGACATCATGCATTTTTTCTTTTTCCAATTAAATGATTACTGCATAATTAATTGTGAGGTGACTATAAAAACCGTCAAATTGGAAACAAGAAAAATACCCCGTCAATAGACTAGCAGTGCTTGTTGAACCCTTCCATTTTTCCTGTCACTCTCTAGCCCGGATCCCAGTTACCGTTTCACTCCCTCCCCGGGGGAAATTAAATATTTTAATAAAAGCATAATAAAAAAAATTTTAATGAGAATTATTAATATAACTTCAAAACTTACTCGTTAACGTAACGGAAACTCCCTCTTATATCAACCTCTTTGACTAAAGCTTTAATAATAGGTACTTTCACTTCTCCAGATCCCATACCAACAATGACAGCAGTACCACCAGGCTTAGTTACCTACAATAGAAAATAGATTATTAAAATCATGATTTCATTGAAAGACATTCAAGGGGACAAGACTGTACGGCGGCGCTGACACTGAAAACACTGGTGCAACATCAATTTCAAATGAACTCGTTACGCACTTACCATAATGGCTAAACGTATAGAAGATTCTACACCACAAGCATCAATAGTAACATTAGGTTCTCCTTTGAATAATTGTTTAATATTATTTATATTTTCTTCTTCTGTGGCATGTTTCTCCACAAGGTAAACAGCATCTGCTCCTAACTGTTGTGCAAGCTTTAGTTTATGCTGAACTATATCTGCAAATTAATATTATATTAATTTTAAAAGTGAAGAAAAATTTAAGTTAGTGGTTTACATTAACAACATTATTGAGGTTGATTAGTTATTTTGTAACTGGAATTCGGTATGTCGCTCAAATTAGTTACAATAATAATCTTTTCAATATTCTGCGTGAGAAATCTGTATTTAGCACATGAAAACCGAAAAAGCTGGAGACTAAGATCCTATTTTTAAAAGCGTATTAGTCCCACAACACACCGTGACAATGTACACTACCCATCAGAACCAAATTAGTCCTTTATAAAATTAAAAAATTTTAGTTTTTCTGTACAAACCTGCAACAACTATGAACTTAGCACCCATGGATTTAGCTGCAAGAAATGTAACTAAACCTATAGGTCCTGCACCGAGAATAAGCACGCTTGATCCAATACCGATTTGAGCTCTTTTACAAGCATGTACTCCAACTGACAAGGGTTCCAAAAGCGCGCCTTCTTCGAATGTTACATTATCAGGAAGCCTAAAATTAAATATTTTCCTTTGTGAGACTGCTTCAACAACACAATGCAAAACAAGAAATGAAATTTTCTCTCTAAAGTCAACACTAAAATTCAATCCATAAACAAAATTTTTTTCTGACATTATACAGCCCTAAAATTGATAAGACTTTATAGGCTTGGACTCGTTTCCAGCGCGTCTCAAAGTGGATTTTACGTTAATGTAATCGACTATTTATGGTTGGCTAACTTTTGAAAGTATCCAATCAATGGACCAGAGCTTCAGTGGAAAAAGAATCGTTCTCAATACAAATATTAAATGACAATTTCATACTTGTAACAGAAGTCAGCAACATGTTTATAAAATCTTCTAAGAGTTCCATGTACCGGTGGCGTAGCACAAAATTTAGCGTCTGGACATAAGTTATATTTTCCTTTTTTACAATATTCGCAATATCGACACGGAACTCCAGGTTCAATAGCTACTCGGTCACCTACCTAAAGTACATAAAATAATTAAAAATACATAATTTTAATAAATAAAGGCAGTCACCATTATTATTAACTTATAGGAAAAATGTTGAAGCAAAAAAAAATTCCAGAGTTATAATCTCAATTTTCAAATTTATGGATGATTTTTTATTTTAAAACCTTTCACAGAGTTACTAATAGTTAATAATACTCAGGATGACAGTTTTATCACAATGATTAGTTCCATTAGAATTACCGAATCGATATTTTCATAAAAAAAGCCAGTCACAAGAAAGTTAACGATACCGTGGATACTGGATATCCCCACATAGAATCATTATAATTAATATAAAAGTATAATAATTTTTATACTTTTATTTTTTAGTTAATACCAAAGTATTTTTGGAGTGCGATTTAAACTAAAATAAATTATACTTACTTTCAAATTTGAAACATTTTTTCCAGTTTTAACTACCGTACCAGACGATTCATGACCTAAAACCATTGGTTGTTTTACTATAAAATCGCATATTCTTCCATTAACTAAAAAATGTACGTCGGATCCGCAGATTCCAACGCATGCCATTTCTAGCAGCACCTCTGAAAAAATGAAATTATTTGGTTAGCTTAATAAATATCTTATTCATATTACTAACATTTATTACTATTTAGGAATTAATTGTAACGTTAAATAGAATAATTACCGTCATCTTTCGGCTCTTCTATCTCAGTTGATTCCTGCAATATAAAGTAAAGTTATTTTATGATTTAAAAAAACAAATATAATAAATTATACAGGATTTAAAAGAATGGTATATTTCATTATTATAAATTGGCACCCGAGGCAAAGCCGAAATTTCATACTACGATAAAATATTATTTTGTAAGCATATTTTAATAGTGGTGTTCCATGAAACTGATGACTTTCTGTAGGAATGTGTGTGAAATTGTACATTTACGGAAAAATGTATGACTCCCATGTGCCAACACTATATAATTGTGTCTTAAAACATTATTCTAATGTCTACACTATTTCAGTGCTGTCACATAAGAGTGATGATTTTCTTTCTTGATAATTATTCTTTCCCAGAATCGGTATATTTATCTATTTATTAATATTTCATGAGTACATATTTGTTAAAAAGGATTTTTTAATATCCTTTTCTTTTATCTTAATAAGTTAAAAAAATTATCCAATAAATTCTCAAATAACAGACTTCTAAAAATTATCACTCAAAAATCATTAGCAAACAAACATATACATGGTGTAACTGGATTACGAGAAAACTGTAATAAGACATTTTGCGTGCAATACTGTATAGAAAAATATTTCGCACAAAAGTTCTAGAGTTTTTTATTCACTATTTATTAGGCCTCCTATTTACTATTTAGTGATGACTTTAATCACCGAGAAATTGGAAATGTTTAAATTAAAGTTCTCATTCAAATGTTGAATTTCTATTTGATAAAGTTAATGTGAAATACATGAATAATTTTTATTATTTGGGAATTTTAATTCAGACACAAATAATTTAAAAGTAATTAAAGTATGTACTTACGATTCGCAAATCATTTATACCATAAAGCACTGCAGTGAGGTTTTTATTAGACATTTTGTCAAAATATTAATCAAAGAATTTCAATGTAATACGTTGAAGGATAAATGAGATAGTACTGAAGCAAATTCTTCTGCACTCTCTTTAAAAATACCACGTTATCGTAGGTTGAATTGTGTAACGATGATAAACCACGATGCAGATAATATTCAAAAAAGATTATCATTTTTTTACAATATAAAAAGTTTTACATAAATAATTAAATACATATAATCGGTTGCAGTAAAATAAATTTATTTAATTATGCTTATTAATAATGATTATTAATTTTGACATAATCTTTTGCTTCCTATTACATAGAGGAAACTTTGTAATAGTAAAATTTTGTGTTTTGTTTAAACTTTGTGTAAACATGTTTTATGGTATTTTGAGTTCGAAAAACGTGTTTTGACCACGAAGATGACAACGAAAAATTCGTTTTCTTTGGACCGATATAAAGCCTTTATTCTTTATAAAAACTCTAAGGAACGATAGAATCTCTAGATTTAAGAGAAGGAGGAATAAGAAGATTATCTTAGATTAGATTCTGATTTGATCACGTTGACTTTATCTCGAAATAGATTATAATAAAATATAACGAGTTTACTAATTAGAATACAATTTTAGATGATAAATAATTAAAACCGTAGATATTTCTTGATTGTACGTTATCAAGTAAAAGCACTCTCCAAATTAAATTCAATGAAATTTCATTTTTGTAATTTTTACTGTTTTACAGCTAAAAGTATATATCAGTGCCTTAAAATTCAGTGATGATTTCACTGCATTAAGTTTAGAGAGCAATACCTACGAAAACGCATGAAACTTCTCTCAATCTCTGAAAAAAAAAAAAACAAATCCATCCCTCCTACAAATCATATCATCCTCTCGCAGCAGGCCAATCATCCGTACATCTTGAAATAACGACTAAACTCAGCTCCTTACCACCGAGACGGCCGAGGGCGAGCCCGCGGGCTCATCCGACGGATTACACCCGGCACAATTAGACCGAAGCTCGCGGGGGTCGCGGTTTTATCGCGGCCGAGGCGGCCCGGCTGGTTTACATTCGTAAATGGCTTAGGATCGCCCGGGCTGCCGGCGGATCTCGAAGTTCACGCGATGCCCCGCGGCGAGGCCCGGGACCCGAGCCGGCGCTCCTTAATTATTTCGGAAGTTCAATTGCGCGCCCCGGACTTCTTCCCACGATTGTTAATCCCCTGGCGCGGGCGCCCGAAACTTCCGCGGAAATATTTATTAGCAATATAACTTTCGCGAGTTTTGCCGCTCGACGTTTACGACCTGCCCGACAGACGAGCGATAGCTTCGCCGGATATTGCTGATAGAGGCTGGCGGCCGGCGATAGTAGATAACGCCCGAGTACGGTTAGACGGTGGAATGGATGCGAAGGAGGCTTGTATGAAGTTGCCTCCAACGCTTTTTCATCGTGACTGCGCGGATGGAATTGTTTTGTAAAAGCTTCTGGAGTCTGGTTAGTAAAAATTAGAGAGCGCAGTGTTTTAAGGGTTGTACAGGAAAATCGAAATTTTTACACTAAGATTTTTCTTGTGAATATTACGATGAAGCGATCCTCGTAAAAATGACGTGAAATAACGTAATCGAGAGATGGTTTGCAAGTACTGCAAGTTTTTTACGGGAAAATCCCTGTACTTTTTACCTGAAACTTGGACTGTTGGAGAAGCTTTGTTATTTTTACATTTTAAACTACTCCTTGATATTTTACGGGAAGCTTAATCAGCGTAATTTTTACGAGATAATCAGCGTAATTTTTGACAGAGCTTTTCTCATATGTGAAAATTACAAAGATATACAGTGATTTTCATGTAAAAATTTCTCAGGCTTGCAAATTCGCTTTTACGGTGAGCTTCATAATTTTTAGGAGAAAATTCTTTCGGTGTATATTTAAGAATCTTTAGTAAGAATCTGCAGTAGAAAGGTACTTATATTTATTAAAAGATGAACAACTAGACTAATCCTCTAATTTATTTATAAAAGTGAGAATAATAATTTTAACTTTGAAAAATGCAAGAGATTTTTGTCATTATTTATTAACTGAAAAGTTCGTAATAAAGCTGGCTAATATTTTCCTTTTTGTTATCCTTATTATTCTATCCTCTCTAAAAGGAATAATGAACCTAAAAGTAAATCAATTCAACAAAAACGTACAAAAATTTGTTCCAGTAAAATAGAAAATAATAAAATTGGTTTTCTCTATCGCGCAACATAAACAGAACCAATTGAAAAATAATGAAGTATACCATGAAAAATTTCTTCACAAAAAGAGCAAACCTCGTAATTTAAAATAAAATGTATGAAACGAAACAAAACAAACAAGTGCCATTAAAAAAAAAAGAAGCAGCAACCAAATAAAAGCAATAACCACCCCCGCAAACAACCGCAAACCCTCCTCCCACTCATTCTACCCAATCGAAACGCGATTCTGCCCGATGCAAATAAACCGCCGCCGCCGCCGCAGCATTCTTTCCGTGATCGGCGAATATACAAATCCAGTCCCACAACATTCTAGAATAGTCAATTAGCCCCCAGCCAGCTACAGATAGAGTGGCGAGAGAAAATCGCGCGAGGAGAGGGGGAAGGGGGGCTTTATTCGCGCGTCTGGGCGGCGTCGCCGGCGCGTGTCTCGAATATAAGCCCCCCGAACCGAAATTCGTTCTGCCGCCGCCGCAAAATCGCTTCCCGCCGCTCGACCGCGAAACGAGCGCACGCGGCCGGCCTTCGAAATATCGCATTTCTAATCCGCCGACGCGCGCGCGCATAAATCAGCCGAGCGGCCTGCGGGAAAATTGCCGCGCCTCGTACTCCGTGTATACACGCCTACCTTCGGTCCTCCCCTCCTCTTTACCCCCTTATCTCCTCTCGCTGCCGGTGACCGTCAATTAATTATTACCGGAGGTGCGATTTCGATTCGGTTCGACTGCACGTAGATGCTCCGATACTCTGCGAAGTTGTAGGTTTTGCTTGATCTCTTTTTTTTTACAGCTTTTGAAGAAGTAGCGCTGGAATGGGGATTGCAGTAGTTTCGCTGATGAGATTACTTGGAATGGAATTCACTGGTTCGGGGGGTATAGAGTTTAGTGCGATTTTGTGGCCGTAAGATTTTTTATATCGACAGGTAGGTTTCGGAATAAAATACCCAAGGGAGTTTAAATTAAAGTTTTTTTTTTTTAAATGCCTGTGTAAATGTTATGTTTAAGATCTAAAATATAAGAGAAAATAATTTATTTACTCATTGGTAAGTGATGTACCTGTGCGTAATAAATTCTTTACGTACTAGTTCCAGAGCGCAAAAATAGCTTACACATTACTTTTCAAGAGGAAAACTTTTCACACACTGTTCTATCAGACGTAGAGAAACTTTTACAAACATTTATCTATTGTGGAATTCTTCTTTTTTTTTCTTTTCATTCTTTACGGAAGACCAAAAATAGCTTTTCTTAATATGTACATAAAAGAAGAAGAAAATCATTTTCAAAATCATTTATTTATGTATTGTTACAAATGTCAAATAGCTTTTGTAAAAACTAGAAATCATAAGCACAGGTAATGATTGCCAAAACTGAGAAAGTTAATTGTATTTATAGAAATCAAAATTTTTCACTGAAAATGAAATACAAATATAATTTAAATGAAATCAAATGTATGTATAGTAAAAATAATTAAGTAAAAATAATTTTACTATAAAAATAAAGTGCTTTAACTTTGTATTTTTAAGACACCATCAAGTGAGACGTACTTGAGCCATCCCCGACGTTAAGGAACCAACGAACCATTAAATGCGATCGATCCGCGTAAACTTGAAAATTTCACAAGATAAATTTCACACGGAATAATCCGCGCTACACCGCCACCGTATGTCTGCGTCGCGCGCGTGCGAGATATTCCTACGCGTACCGAGATTGCCCCTATTTTTTGCGCGGCGTATGCATTTTTCAGCATGCCCCGACAAAATCGACTAACCGCGGCTTTCCTTTCGTTACTCCCCATACGCAGGCGCAAGCCGAGACTCAACGAAAATCCGCTTATTTTGTGGATTCAGCGCGGAGAGCCGCTTTTATGTTTCGCACACTCGACTGCGGCTCAAAGCGAGCCAAATTAACGAACCCCATAATCTCGATTCTACTGCCTCTCTGTTTCCGTATACATCGTGTCGATTAAAAGGACTGCGTTATTTTTTATTTATTTATTTATTTATTTATTTTTAATTGTTTCTCTCTGCTTCTCGGTTTCCCTCTTTCTCCCCCTCTCTCTCGCTGTAAAGCTGAACTGACTGGCTGTGATAACTTCATCACCTCGACCAAATGATTTGTATCATATAAATTTTATTTGTTATCTTTTGTATAAGTTTTTATAATGCTTTATTTTTATAATATTTGTATCTTACATTCTTGAAAACTTTCTTTTTACCTCAGAGGTAAATAAATATCTATCAATCTATCTCTCTCTTTCTCTCGTTTCATCTTTTAACGCCGTTGAAAGCGGGCCGCTACGCTATTACGTCGAAATCACTTTTCGCGGCGAGCAAACATCGGCCGACAAAGCGAAACGCGCGAGGACCAAGTCGATTTCACGCGGCACTGGGCGCGAAACGGGAGTCGGCGCTGCTGTTAGCCAGGCCGTGCTTTGCGATGCGATCGGCGCAGGATCGGGCCGAAAAATTTATCGACAGATCGCGAAGGTGCGGCGCGACTTGCAAATGGAAAAATAATACGCAGCACACGAGCCGAGGATCCTGGGGTGTATATAATAGCGGCGTGATTTTAAAATTGAGAGAGAGGCATGCGCATTTAGATTCCAGAAATACATAAAGCTATAATTCTTGTTTTGAGAGCAAGATCCCTTTTGCTTTGGAATCTCTTAATTAGGCAAATACTTTGCTGAATATTAAATTATTTCGTTTGATCTCGCTTGAAGATGCATTTAAACAGGCTTAATTATTTCGTTTATGTATTTCAACGCTGGAATTACAACAACGAAAATTTTTTAATGATAATTAAAGCGGTAGTTTATATAATTTTAAAGCGGAAATTTTTTAATGATTAAAGCGGTTGATAGTTTAATTTAAAATATAAATTGTATAAAATAAAAATAATGTTGCACACTTTGCAAAGAATCGTTCATCACTATCTCTCTTTCTTTTAAAAAAATCAAATTGTAAAAGTAAATCCTTTTTTTAAAAACCAATCACAGGATGTCTTGAAGCATTTTAAAAAGCGATTTAATTAATTGAAGGATTCATTTCAAGTTAAGTGACGCTAAAATTTAAAACTTTTTGATGTCCATGCAAGTTAATAGTTTATTAAAATGATTATTAATTATTTTTAATTTCTAATTATTTTGTAATTCATTTCAGCCAAACGTGTTAATACACTGTCAGAAATATCTACATGATCAATGTACAAGTAATGGAAGCAAATTTCAGGCAGGTACATTAATCCACTTTTATATGTACTACATTAATATTTATTTTGCAGCGAATAAAATTTAATACAAATTTACGCTAAAATTAATAAGTAGAATTATTCCATAAGATATAATGGTGAAATATGAACATTAAAATTCATGACATTTTTAGCGGTAGTAACAATTAAATGACGTTATGATTAATTTTCCAACCTGCGAAAATGATTTTGCTAATAAATAAAAAGAAATAATTTAAACTCCTTTCATCATAGCAGCATTACAAAACCAATGCTTTACCGAACAAACGTAGAAACCATAAACAACAGTAATCGAAAACTTCGAAAAATCTGAACTTCGTGCGGAAAAAAGATTCGCGTAGTTCGAATATGTTACCGCCATAACTCACTCGCGCGAAAAAAAACAACCGAGCTGAAGAGACATCGTGCGAAACCTCCCCCCAATCCCCCGCCCGTGTAAATCTTTCCGCGCGACTCGACGAGATCCCGGTAAATGCCCGGATTGAACGATAAATTTACAAAGCACGCGCCCCCGATTCACCGGCACCCGCTGTAACTTTTGATCCGGCGCGAAGTGCTCTCGTGGATTTATGCGATTTTTTCCTACCGGACAGGAGGGGTCAATTGAAAAAGTCATAGGCTTGTCGCGAAACTCGAAGCCTCGCAGTTTTTCCCAAAGCTCGAGCTTTTCGGCTAGAAAAAATAAGGGGAGCTTGTGACGTCGCGGTAAGCTTGCGTCGATTGATTTTTGACCGCATTGAGAAAAAGTTCGAATTGAGAGTAAGCCTGTTGAAGGAGAGGGGATGAGCCGAGAAGCTGAATAACAGCTGATTGAATCCTTTGAAAATGCAATTGGGTAAATGCAGTTTCAAAACTACCAGCGAAATATATCAAGATAAATTCGATTGTATATATAATTTTGCAAAAAATATTCAGACATTTTAACAGAAGTTCCACAAATCCATTTTGGAGAAGAAAAAGACGCTTGATAAAAAAATATACGCATAGTATTAGTCATGAATTATTGTGTGGAGGCAATCTCATACGGTACGATCGTAAATAATAAAAATCAAATATTCTTCTAACGTTTCGATACCGTTATATAAATATACCTTGTCAGGAAAATAAATAAAATATTTGTACATAAAATAGTGTTTTCAATTTACATAGGCACTATGAACACATAATGTCTAATCTTTAACAAATATTTAGACAAACTTGTCACGCGAATGTTGTAGAGATAAATTAACTGCGAAAAGTATACAAAAATACGTCCTTAATTTATGAAGCTGAAGCTGAAACTGAACTGACACTAAAGCTGAAACGGCCGAGACGAAAAATTTTAATTTCTTATCTCAGCCGTCTCAGTGATCTACTAAAGCTGAAATCGAAGCTGGATTTTTAATAATTTCATGCTAATGTATTACCTGCATATACTTCAGCTTCGATTTCAGCTTCAGTACACTCCTACGTTGGTCGAGACGAGCAAATTCAAATTTTCCATCTCGGCCGTCGTAGGGGTCTACTGAAGCTAAAATCGACGCTGAAGCTGAAATCGAAGCTGAAGTACATGCGCGTAATATACATTAACATGAAATTATTAAAAATTCAGACTCGATTTCAGACTCAATACTGCAATAATTTTACTTTAAAAAATGAAAAAATCATTAATAATGAAGTGTCAAAATTGATAAAAATTTTTTTTTTAATACCGCGAACATAAAAAAATTATTTATTCCGAATAACTCTCTAAATAAATAAGTGAATTACTTATAATAGAAAAAAATACTTTATTTAACTCTCAATTTAACTGTACCTAAAACTATGATGCCCACACTAAACTGCAGCCTTCGTAAAAAGCGAGCATCATACATAAAGTATAAACTTTTTCCTCGCGAAGCAATACCACCGCCCGCTAAAGCGTTACGGTCAACAATGATTCCACATGATGTGTCAGGATGGCGTCGACCGTCAATTCCAATTAAGCAGCATCGCCAGCACACCTCGCGCGCGTATCCGACAAAAACGCGCGTAGCATTCAATTAGATATTACACGGTGTGACATTAAACGTCCATGCCTCAGCTCGTAAATCGCGAGGTGCGGCTCGCTTCGCCGACCGCAAACAGCGATCATCTCGCTGTGGCCGCGATGCAGGTGCGTCATTCCGCCGCCGCAGAATTTTCGCCGCGCGACCGCGTTTAGTAGCCGCGGAACCTTTTATTTCCGCTGTGTGCACGGCGCGCTGCGGCGGTTATATCAGCGCAACGACGTCCCGTTCAGGATCTACCGAAATCGCGAATTTATGGCGTGTCCAGGCGTTTCCTCATGGAAACTTGCTTTTTATTTCTTCATTGGATACAGAAAATACAAAAGCACAAAAACATTTGTGAATTGCATCGCGAAAAATTATTATGCTGAACTTCTTCTACTGGATTAAGTTGACACAGTTGAAACGTACGGCCATCAACGTCGAATTATTCTGATATGTCTCATGAAGATACAAAAAGAAGTAAACGCTCTAAAAATGTTTTATTTTATTTCGGCCTATTTTTTTCGAACAAGATTTTTGATTGATTGTAAAATGGGATCGATTTTTTACCTGGCATATTGAAAATACAATGATATGGATATACATAACAGAAAGAGCGTAGTATACTTCACTTTAATATTTAAATGTATGTCTTAAATTCTTCTTACTATTTGCTGTACAAGTACACTCATAATGTTAATAACAACAAAGATGATATTTTAATTTCAATAATTTTCTTTCTAAAGTGTAGTATCAAAAATAAATAAAATAAATCTGTAAATAAATATATCGAAACAGTCGACAGAGCGACAAGAAAGCAAAAGCATCAAAAGGGGCCTTTTCTACAGAATCCAGGGACGCATGAATTTCACAATTCACATTTACATATGTTCGAGAAGATGTACTTTTAACGTCTATAAGATCGATATAATTGGCATTTTCCTTTATTTTTATCACTGAGAAGTATTAAAAACGAAAATTCCTAGCTCAACGAGGAAGATGTCAAATTTAATTTCTATGATCGATAACAACTATAACGTAGATATGATTTTAATCAAATAAAACAATTATTTATTTAAAATGAGAATTTACCATGAGAATTCAATAATAATGAATCATGGACGAATAGTAACAGTAATTTCCAATTTTCCAGTACTTCCAGAAAGGAATCACGAGAAAATTTGATGAATATTAAAAAAAAAAGCCGAGAAAAATATAAAAATAAAGTTCTCATGCGCTATAGAAATGAAATAAAATCCATACTTTAAGCAGCCCTTATACAATTCTACAACGAATTAGCATTGCCTCGGGGACAATCCTCTCATGCAGTAATCCTACCACAGAGCAGGGACATGTAAGTAAGCAACTCCATGAATATCGATTCAAATTCCGCTTCCTCGGCCCGACAATCGAGGCGAGCTCGCGTGCCGCCCGCCTCATTACCACACTACGATGCAAACGCGCTCCCTGCAAAATCCGCCTGCTTTTTGCCGCTAACATGTAAATGAAAAAGATACGCGAGCTCGCGTCCGTGTCGCGAGTTTGTGTTGCGCTATATCGACGCACTTTTTCATGAAGTCGCGATATGGGACCTCGCAACACTGGGGATTGCATAGAGGCTTTACGGAATAATCAACCGGCACTTTGTCGACTTCCTCGCTATTTATATCCGCGATTTATTTATTGGTCCTTGAGACTGTTATATTATTATTTTTGTTAATTATTATTATTATTATTATGGTGAGAAAGGCACAGATATTAAAAATATATGAATCGCAAGAAATGCGAATGTTTACATTCGTTTCGTATTTTGTAAACAAAATAATGTACAGAGAAATTTGAGTTAATTTTCATTTGGAGTGACTTCATTGAATTGTTCACTAACTCAATAAGTCTTTAAGATTTAATCAACAATGTGGTTGTGTATCGTTGTAAGGACTAATGATCCATTGAATTAAAATAAGTAACATTTAATAAACTAGCCAACTCTTCAAAGCTTTGCGCAATTATTAAACTTTTCATTTTCTTTACGAAAAAGTTTTGCTGCTAATCATAAATAGTTAATACGCTAATTATCTGCTCTTAGGAATATTGTACTGATTGTATCCGTTTTGCATATTAGTTAACAATTCCGAAACAGAATAGCATCAATGTCTGATTGAATCAATAACAGGATTCGCATAAGTTAGCAAATGCACTGTTTTAGTTATTTTGAAGAAATTTAATAATTTTTGTAGTAAGCAAAAAATCCTCTCTTATGCAAACTGAAAAACTGCACTTGTATGCACTTGAATATATTTCAATGTTGCACTTTTCATAAACTTATGGTCCAGACAGACTACTGGTAATAAAACACTTTTATCTCTATATTTTAGTGAGATGCGGATACAAAAAAGATTGAGGACAACGACTGAAATGAAGTACTTTAATTTATTATTAAGAAATAAGATTGTAGAATGGTCAATGCAAATGACTTTAGTTAATTTAAAATGTCTGCCTTTCTACTACCATTATGATTATGGAAAAAATAATCTGCCACATTATGTTAGACGAAAACATGTTCAGAATTTTGGGTCGTAATTCAAATTGGTTCAAGTCAGAACCAATCAAATTAATAATAACTGCCTTAATTTTTAGACTCACAATTTCCTTAAAAGGGAAATTGCAGAAATTACATGACTTCATACAGTATATTATTTGAGAATCTCGTAATTCTTACAAATTTACATTTAAAACGTTTTCAAATGCAACTGAATTTTCGCGATCCACGAAGAAAATGATACATAAAAAAGATATCTTCCTCTTTGAGAAAATAAATAAAGCAACCACTTCCCTTTAAGGAGATCGCTGCATATCCGTTTCCGCTGTTGAGTGAGAAAACATAATTATTCTTCGGTACACGGAGGAGTTGCCGAGCAACTCATATACTCCCCCGCCACTTGCTAAGATTACAAAAGCTTCGCCAAATATGAGTCTGGCTGCTGCTTACCGTACAGTACGAGAGAAACCTTAAAGAAGAGCCGACCGGATAATCTTACGGCTGCGATTTTGCAGACACGGGTTTCCCCTTTCTTATGGTTTCTCCATTGTAAATTCGCGATGCGCCGGTTTTGATAAGTTTACCCTGTTATCGAAAAATGATAAAGGAATTTTTCAATGGCCGAGTACAGTGGGCTTTGCGATTTACGTCGAGGTTGAAATGCTGAAATGTAAACGCAGCAGACAATGGCACTGTTGGGAAAATAAGATCGAAAACTTGGATTTGAAATGAGAAATAAATTCGACGATATTATTATGATTTCATTGTGATAAGAACTGGATTTATGAACTGCTTTAATTTTTAGACTTTCGTATTGGATATATTCTTGATGCAAGAAGTTTTTATTATAATAGAAATTGGCGCAGAGTGATTAATGCATTCGGTGCTTTCAATAATACATTGAAGAGAATAATTCACGTCACTGAGAGGATTTCATTAAAAAAATGTCCTATTTCACAAAAGAAAAAAATTGAAAGGAGACTGCATTGATTTTCCGGAACTTAATATATGTTAGTAGTAACAGTCGGCTCCTGTCAGACGATCTTTTTTAATCAGCGTTCCAAAAGCTTTCTCATGAAATAAAAGATCTCACTTTTTCAAATTAAATGTTTATCCTTGCTCTAAATCTTCAAGCCGTTTTTAAGCCCCAGTTGATTTTGTTCTTTTAACACTAGAGCATATATAGAAAATTTTGCTAAACTATTTTTATTCATGCTGCGAGAAGTAATATTCACGTATTTTAATCAATAAAAATTTATTTAAAATTTCTACGAAATTAGTGTACCGAAGGCAATCTTTTAATATCCAATGTACATGGTATATCAACAATATGAATGAAAAAATAATGTATACATTACTTAATCAAAAGTTAAAACAATTTTTTTTGCTACTAGTAAACACACTCACTTCTAATAAATTCTTTCATTAATTTTTTTTTAAATTTTCAAGTAAATTCGATTTTGTTTTCTTTCATCTCTACTTCATCTTTTTCATAACAATTTCGAGATTCTGGATTACAGATGCGTAAAAAATAAAATAAAGACAAAGCTAAATCTGCCTTTTGAAAATTCCAAAAATATTCTCAATAATTTATATATTACAAATAAAGTATACACATTCTAATTGTCGACGACAAACCATTTTAATTGATGAAATAAAAAAAGGAGCAGCTCCACCATCAACAGCGTCAAACGTGATCGTTGAAGCTTGGCAAATCTCATTCGCAACTATCGAAAACTAAGTAACGAGATGTGCATCACGGGGACGGGAGACGCCTAATCGATTTCGAGCGTTACGCAGAGGGCGAGGGCAGCGCGGCAGCGTGCATTATTCATAAACGCGTTATGTACCTCGACGGGCCGATATAATAAACGCGCCTCTCGGTTAACGCATCGGTGAATATGCACGCCACGGCGGCCATTAACATACCGACGCGCGGCGCCGAATCCGCGAGCGCATTAATTACGATTTGCCGCCTCGCGGTATTACACCGCGGGCGCCGCTCCATTAATCGCTTTGTACGCTGTGCCGTTGCTTGGCCCGCTGTCTTTTCAGCGGGGGGCAGGGGCGATCGATCGAAACCCTTTCGCCGATCGATTTCGTACTGGGGATTTGGGGAGGGCATTAGCGTGGCTGATTTGATGTATTTCCGTGGGCTGCGGTGGGTGCATTGCTTGTGGAAAATGGAATGCGGATCTTTTTTTTTCTTTTGCTCTCATTCTGGGGGAGCAGTTGATTATGCTGGTTTGACTTTCGGGGAATGCTGGGCGATGTTGGAATTTCGAGATGATTATCAGGGCTGATTTTAGCGAAAAAAAAGGTGAAAATTTACTGAATGCTGCTAAAAATTTACTGAATATTTATTTAATTATTTAGTACAAATAAACGGGCAAAATTTCCCTTTAAATTATTACGAAAAGTATCGTTAAAAATTTACTGAATATTTCTAAAAAGTTACCGAAAGCTACTGCAAGTGGTTTAAATACGTACAAAAAGAAATGGTTCGTCGGCATACGAGATATTGTTTTATTTTGATGGAGAGTTAATTATCCCGTTCGAATTTCAGGTAATTCGGTGAAGTTTACTGTACTTATATTTGTGTAAGCTACTGCAAAAAAAAATTGATATAAAAACCAAATATTTCGTTAAAGAATGCCAACGCAAAATAGTATTTTTTTTTTAATGAATAAATATAATTATGCAAAGAAAATATCTTCATCCAATTTAGCAGAAATAAAAAAGTTTCATAGAAAGAATTCTTTTCATTAAATTTGTTGCATTTCATATATGCTTTTTATTTCGAAAATTTGCCGAGCTAATAAGTTTTAATTAAAAATTCACTCAACTCTTATTACCATATCTCTCAACAATTTAAAGGCAATTGAGCATCGGTGTAAAACACGGAGAAACTGTAGAGAAATTGCTTGATTGACAATAATTAAAATTATTCGCCCGCTAAAAAAAATTCTTTATCTTTCGCTTAATTAAAAAATTTCCACCAGGGACCATCTCATCTAAATGCGCGAGCAATTGTTCCTACCTTCGCTACAAACGTCGCCCCTCGTCTCCCCCGCTTCAGCGTAAATAACAACGGCTGCCCCCAACGAACCCGAGTAATATCTTTGTCTGTCGGGCGATTTTCTAAGAAGATCCAGGAGGGTAATGTAATAACTTTCAGGATGATCGCGTCCTACGTCACCGGCAAAAACACGCCTCCCGGTAAGTGTAGTTGGTTTACATCCTGCTGAACCTTCATAATTTAGAGCAAACGACAACTTCATTGTCGCGATGAGTAATTGCGATGATTAGGACAGCATTAACAGAAAGTTTAATCAAAGCGTAAATGAAATTTTTGATTAATTTTATAAGACTTGCAACCCCAAAAAATTTAGAATTTAGAATTTTTTTTTATTTTTATAATCAATATTAACTTTAATTTAATGAAGTATGAATTTTTTCAGAAAATTACATTACGATGTTTTTAAAGAAGAATAAGAATACAATGTTCTATACCTTTAAAGAAAAGAAAGATATTTGCCTTTGATTTTACTAATTCTTTCTTTTCGAGAAATAAGAATATTTATCCCAATGGATTCTCAAATTCAATGTTGAATTTGATACAAATTGATTAAACTGATAGAAAAGATATGGACTTTCTAATCGCAAATTCAAGTAGTTTACGAATGGCTATAATAAAAAGGCCCTACTTTTTTTGGAAACTAGACTCAAATAAAAAACACCAGCTAAGTCACTTATACAGTTTTCAAGATAAAATATTTATTTATTTATTTACTATATAAATAAGCGAACAAAATTACCCTTTAATTAATTATAAAAATATAGCATAACAATGAAATTGTATAAACAAATTAGTAAATCGTAAAAATGTATAGATTTGCAAAACGAATAACAAGATAAATAATTTCTGAATCTTCAAAAAATTTACCCATTTACTTTTTTTAAAAAAAATGTGCTGTAGTGAATTATTGGCTTTGTTTAGCATTACACCTGCTGCAGTGACACCTGAACATATTTAAAGCATAAATTTATATACTCCGAAATCTCCGATAAAACTCACAAGCTCAGGTAATACAGTACAGCAAAGCCACGTTATCTCGGCCGAGGCGAAATAAAAGGGTAAACCCACATCTCGCCGAAGTCCAATAGTAAAAAAGAAAAGCAGGATCGAGTCCTTTAGAAAAAAGCAAACGCGTCGGCGCGATAACGACGCTGAGTCCTCGGCGTCGTAAAAATCTCGCCGGTCCCATTATCTCTGCTTAATCCCGGCCGACCGGTGCGTCGTTAATCCCACAGGACTTTTTTCCTCGACGAATCGACTTGCGCATACGACGGCGATTTAGCGGGAGGCCGGATTAGACGAACGCAATAATGCACGGCACGACATTTTACGAAATCTCGTGAATCTCAAATGTCCGGTACTCGAACTTCACACGATTCCTTAGTCGAACTTGTAAGCTGATTTTATGGGTTTCATGTCGCCATTCATGTGTGGCTAAATAAAAGAGTGTTAAACTGACAGATTTAGATGGTATCATTATATATATATATATATATATATATATGTATGTATGTACGTACAAAAATTAATAATAATAGTCAATAGGATTTAGATTCTATTGTCCAAATATGATGCATAAATGAAATTCATATATACGCATTAATATAAGCATTTAATTTTAAAAGACACTCGGATACCTATTTGACGTTAATTCCACAATTCACATTTGCAGATCAACAATCTAAACCCGCTTTATAGCGAAGATGTCATTTTTAACGTCTAAGAGATTGATTTTCCTACATTTTTTAAAACTTCATTTATCTGACTGAGAAGAGTTAAAAACGTTTTTAATGAAAGTGTCATATTTATATGTCATATGTCATATGTCACTGAAAATGTCATATTTAACATCTAAAATTGATTATAAAAAATAATGTAGATTATATTAATTATTATAGACGTACGTTACTTCGTATCTATTCAGTGTCCTGTAATCTCCAAAAATTAAAGCACTTTCGTCATTTTGTATCAATTACGCTAAATTCAAATCCATTAAAGTAATTAAACGTAAATATATAGGAATTTCAAGTGGCCGTAGTATCAGCTGCTCTACATAGGATGCGACTAGCCAAATTAATTTTTTTTTGCATTAAAATTAAGAAATTACTTTCCTCTCTTCAGTTTCCGTATTTAAAACGACCAGCAATGAGAGAAGGCTGGAAGGTAAATGAACGAACTCAAAATCCTCTGAAAAAACGTTACTTTATTTCACATCACGGATAAATCAAGGCACTTATAAAACAACGTAGAGACGAAGGTGAAACATTAGTAATAACCCTCACTCCTCAAACTCGCTCTTCACATTCGCTTCGAATTGCTCTCCTCTTCTCGCTCGAACTGCAGCTAGATCAACATTTTTCATTAGATCGATGTTACGGATATAATTACACGTTGGATGCTCGGATAACATTTTCACGCATTCAAGATATTAATTTTTTTTCCATTTTTTATTTTATTTATTTATTTTATTTTATTTTTTTAAGCGACGATCAACATTTATTTCAGCTACGTAAGTATATATTTGGTACACCTGTTAACTCCTCGGCGAATTGTAACGCAGCTTATTTCAACATACGGCGAGTGCACTGCGTTCGTTTGAACAGTAATTGATTATTTATTGCCCGGCGATGATGCAAAGCTTTGGCCGCAATATTGACCCGAGCGAATCCCGGCGTGGCGCGTTTTATTAGTGAAAGACAAAGGAGAATAAAACCGGACCAATAACTGAGGTTCCTGGACTAAATCTCTAGGACTCGCTATTTATTGAAAAATATTTTTCTTTTGCGCACCGCGGGCAAGAAATATTTCACCGAGGCCGAGACTGAAGATGAAAGCGCTTTGTTTACCAGCTGATGCTATGCTATACGAAACTTTTGATTGAAAAAAAAATTGAATTCCAACGTATCCGTCCCATAGAATATATTGCAAATCAATCAAAACAGAAATTTTGATAATCAATAGTTTTTTTACGGATACATTGCCTTTACAAAATTTTAGACGATGCTATGTCACAAAGTTACAGTATTTTAACGTGTTTTTTATGTTTGTTAACAGTGAAATTGAAAACAGAAAAAAATACCTGACAATTTGGCTTTTATCAATATTCTAGCCGAAGGATACAAAAGAATTTTATTTATTTTTTTTTTTTTTCATGTACTATAATCAAGTTTCAGAAAGCCAAATCTAATAAAAATAACGTGTACGTTTTTTCAGCCGTTTCAATCGTACTTTTGTTATAAAAAAATAACTAGATCCATTTTAGTTTACACGAAGATTTAATTCATAAATCATTTAAAAAGACAACTCGATCTAGAAGTTCGCCTCCAAACAATTTCGAGCTCATCGATTGGCATCACAATTTTCAAAATTCGTACTCGTACATCTCGTAACCATTATTTTCTCTAAAAATCAACGCTTCGTAGATTTAAAAAATTACTACTAATTATAACAAACAAAACCTCGTATACATTGATCATTATATTAATATATAGAAAAGGTTATTCAACCATCAACAAGAGATTAACAAATATTGAAGTTAAAAGTGCTTAAAATCTAAGACTATAAAAACTAATGTTATAAAAAATCTTGCACTTATTGCACACTCCCGATAGCAATAAGAAAAAAAAATATTACAATATAAAATTCATTTTAAAAAAACGAAACATTAAGCTCGATCATATAATCAACAGCACAAAATATCTCTCAAATCTTCTTCGAAATATACACACATTTCCCGACGTAAAAAGGAACCGCCGCTGTCCGTTCAACCTCGAATAAAACCAACTAAAAAAAAAGTCACTCCTGCAACAACTCTATAATCAAGATTTGCTCCACTACAAGAAACAAAGAGGGGGGGTATCTATTATTAGAGTATCTCGATTATTCATCCTCGCAGAAAGAAAAAGAAAATCGGCCCTGAGGGAAAAGCTCCCATCGGAAGCTCGGGTAATTTCAGAGCGGAAGGGGGCCTGGAGGAGCGGTGCGCCGGCCTAATTGTATACCGTGGGATGTGCCGGCGATAATGACGGCGCCAAGCCGCGAAATTCATTAGCGGCGAAAGAGCGCGAACTGCGAGCGCGCCGGACGTGACGATAATGCGGGCGCACCCGTCGTTCTCGCCCTGTCATTTTGCGTGTACGCGCAACGCATTCAGCCTGCTGCAGAGACTCGTTTGCCGCTCGCTACACGCGGAGCGGGATGAAGCGAAAGGACTCCCCCGCCGTGAGTGTTAGATGCAGGTATTAGGCGAGTCTAGGCGCTGGACTTATACAAAGCGTGGATATTTTATAGCTCCCTACGTGGCACTAAAAAGTTAACAACAAATGTCTTATTTTACTTTATCTTTCCCTTGTTTTAAAAATAACTCGTTTTATTCCCTTATACTATTGTATTAAAATGCATTGGCGATATGTATATATACAGTATACTGCCGAAGCAAGTACATGCATTGGCAATTATGATTGAATTAAATTAAAGTTTATTGAATCTCAAAAATTTATGAGCATGAATAAGACATCACGACTGATAGTGTTTATTGATTATTCTTATTTAGTTTATTAATTTTTTAACAACAAGAAATCAAATATTTTAAGTGTAGCAGCAAAGGAATAAAGGAATATAAGTAATAAAAAATACTGCCAATAGATTGACAGTTTAGCTTCTTCGAAAAAAAATTGTTTACTTCTTTTTTTTTAATTTCTAGCAATATTCTTTATTTAAGGTATTTCATATTATTTTCATATTTCATATTATCTTTTAAACATTCTTAAAAGTAACCAAAATTATGAAACTTAAATTATCAAACAATAACAATAGGAAGTTAATTTTGAATAATGTTTGGATATATAATAAACTAAATATCACATGAATTTCGAAAAAAATATATATATTTAAAAAAAAATAAAACTTTATTCTTAAAAATTTATGAATAAATGTATGCCAAAGTAACAAAGGTACAACAAAGATCTACTTATGCAAAAAATTTCAAATCGAATCAATTACTTTTACACTAATTAACTATGTCAGTCAAAAACGTGATTTTTTTCAATAATTTGTTTTCATAAAAAATTATCTTGCGATTTATATTTCGATGTTGAAATATCCGAATATACTAAGGAAACTGTTTCACTTATTAATATTTAAAATTTTGGTCTAAACACTCAGGTTTTCAAGGAGATCTGAGATGACCACGATTCGTATAACCAGCGCTAAGAAAACTTAGAAAAGAAAACTGTTTTCTTTTTGTAAAGAAATAAAGTGAAAGAAAGGAGCTTTTCCATGAAAAGCTTTGATTTAATTTTTTAACATATAGCATTAATTATACTCGTCCATTGGTTTAAAAAAGAAATCTGTTTTCTTTTCGTAAGGGAATATAGTGAGAAAAAGGAGGGTCAAATATGGATGATGGAGAGTTGTTACATCGAATTTGGACGCGACGTTCGAGCTGCGATGATATCGATGCGCGCGCCGTTCGCAATGTGCACACGATTTTACGCTTCGACAAGGACACCAACCTTCTGGCCTTTCAACAGCTAATCGCCGCTATTTCACAGATGGCTTGTCGGAACGCATTGTTTACTAAACCTCTTGTACTGTGGTCACTTTGGGATTTCGATTCCGAACGCTCGCGAAATATTGAACAACCTTCACAGGGATCATTTGAAAAAGGCTAAAATTGTTGAAAACATCTCACGATCATTTAAATGCAGTGGAACATTTAAAACGCGTAAAAATTAGAGGTCCAATGATTAATTACGATTAAAAACGCTGATTTAGTTTACCATCAACTGGCACTAGCTACTAAACCTAATAACGCTTAGTACAATCGAAAAGGAATTGAACGCATTTACAATGTCACCAGCTAAAGTACATTCTATAAGAATAAGTTTTAAAATTGGCAGATGCAAGTAACCGCTCGTCTTATTTCCAGTTCTACGTTTTCTCTCTTCTATATAATCTTCAAGGAGTTGCATCCTTCGACGCGAACGATCGCAAGAACAAGAGCACCATCCCGGTGTCTTTATAAACGAATCACACTTACATATTGACTCGGCCCGTCCAACGACAATTGTATAGATTAAAAAAATATTTCTCTTGATTAAAATATCTGTCACCTACTCGTTTATCACAACGTGTCACTTGTGCGTAAGCCTCGAATCGCCGGCGGCTTGCGAGTGGCCACCAGCGATGACCAGCAATGGCATTGACAATTCGCCGCGCTACAAGCCGATACACACTCGATTGTCGTCGAGTTCACTCACAAGACTCGTCGGGAATCGAAGTCTCTCGATGGACACCAAGGTCCTCAGGAGCGCCGAGCAGGCTCATTATCACGCCTCCTCCGTCTTGATCTTGGCGGGCCTCTTGGTGGGCCAGCACTTGGACTTGCCCGTGGACATCTTGAAGGGTTTCATCTCGCCCAGGATCTCCTGGATCTCGTTGAAGGTCTTGCGCTTGGTCTCCGGCACGAAGCCGTAAACGAAGATGAAGAGGACGAAGCAGGAGACGGCAAAGAAGAGGTAAGTCACGTGAGATCCCAGTTTGGTGGAGACTACCTCGTACATCTTGGAGACGACGAAGCCGAGGAGGCCGTCGAACACAGTGACGATGGCACCTGCGATACCCTTTACATTCGTGGGGAACAGCTCTCCGATCAGAAGATTCGGCATGGTGCCCAGTCCAATTTGATAGACCACCTGGAAGACGATGACGTCGACGACTGGCAAAAGGTTGACCGAGGACACGTCAGTACCCTGGGCGTTGACCATCAGATAGGAACCCAATGTGGCAAGAGTGACCGCGCATCCAAAGCTGGAGTAGATGAGCAGTGGTCGACGACCGGCACCCTCCACGGTCAGCGTGGACAAGGCACCGGAGACCAAACCCACGGCCAGAACGAAAATGGTAGCCGTGTGAGCTTGTATTCCTATCTTCGCGTCCGTGAACATGCGTTCCAGGTACTGCATCGTGCTGAAATTGCCACTCAGCTGTTGGCCCAGAATCAGACCCATGACGATGAGGAGGGCCCGGCGATTCCTCACCTTCATCAGCAGCAGAAAGTCACTGAAATGGAAATTGAGCTCGTCGAAGTCACCGTTGCTGTTCTCGCCGATGTTCTTGCGCACTAAGTCCAGCTCCTCGCGCAGCTCGTCGGGATCACTGATGCCCTTGAAGAAGACCAGGGCCCGCATCGCCTCGGCGTTCTTCCCCTTGCTGACCAGGTAGTAGGGCGTTTCGGGGAACCAGGCGAACGTCACCACGAAGAGAATGGGGATGGAGAGAAGCACCAGGCCCAGAACGCGGTAAGTCGCCCAGGGACCTACGCTGCAGGCCAGCAGGGATCCTGTGAAGACATTCACGGCGATGAGGGTACTCAGGGCTCCGCGGATGCTCACGTCCGCTACCTCGGACACGTACATTGGGTTCGTTGTGTAGGACATGCCTACACCGATGCCCATGATTATGCGGGAGAAGTACAGGTACCAGACGTTCTGGGCGAAGATCACCAGCAACCAGCCCAAGATGTAAAAGAGCGACGACATTAGCAGACATAATTTTCGGCCGCAGCTGGAAAGTTAAATAACAAATATTTAGAAACCAACAAATATTTAAAATGTTAATTTATTTTTCTTAAAATCATTTTCATCACGGTAGTTTTCGAACAAAAAAAAATCCTCTCTTAAAAGAGGGATGGCAGAATGTTGTAAAGCTTTTTCAAACGCGATTTGATTGGTGCACGGGTATAGGATAGAAAAAAAGTAGACGCGCGAAGCTTCTTGTTGGATTTTACTAGTTAATTTAAAAAATAAATTAAAAAAAAAATTCTTATCTGGGAAAGTTCTTTTCGGTACATTACTATAAAAAGCAAGTTAAGAAAATTATCTGTTAACTAAAAGATATTTACCATGCCGCTACGTAAGCCCCATAAAACGGGCCTATCATTGACCCTATCACAGTCAAAGAAATAACCCATGAAGACTCGTCCGAACTTATTTGTACGGGTACATCGTCATGCAAAGTCGCATTTTCTAGCCGCGATGTGATTGTTGTCGTCCAGCCGTAGACCGTACCTGCTGCTACCATCGACAGCGTAGCTGAAATTTAAAAATTAAAAAGTAATTGCATTTTTTTAATAATAATTTATATAATTTAAAAAAAATAAATAAAACTCAAAGAATATGAAGTTCCTTCATGAATTTCTTCTTTGAAGTAATGGAAGCAGAAAAGAAAAGTGCATGTTATACCAAATGATTAGCTTATCATTTGTATAGAATTAAATTATTAATAGAGCATTCCAAAATTTACTAAACTGCAATATGCATTGTTTGTACTGAAGTGACATAATTAAAAAAATGTTTTCAAGTTATCCTTTTAAACATCGAGAAAACAAAATTTTTATTTTTATCAGGTATTTACCAAAACTTCCTACAAGATAGAACAAGTAAAAAATATTTTAAAATTTAAAATTCTATTTAAATACCGCAAATTTGCAACGTCTGCTTGAAGTGCATGACTTTATTCCAAGCTCGTAGCAGTCCCCCTGTTTAATTTACATGAAACTTTAAAATTTTACAGCGATCAAGTGTGCCGTGCGCTCATAAAAACCTTGCAATCCGCATCGTAAAAAAATCGCGACACGCACCCACTTCAACATTCTTTGAGAAAAAAAGCTCCGCAATTTATATTTATAAGGGTTAATTCACAAAAATCCGAGAGCTTACTCAAAAGCGGGCTGGTCTCAACGAAAACAAACAAGCGACCCGAAGAGCTCGGCGGCACAAAGACGCCAGAGCTCATTTGAAACTCAAGGCGGTGTGGTGCACGGACCACGGGAATAAAAAAAAAAAAAAGAACGAGAGCTTTTTCATTTGAGTCGAAGGGGCTCACATTAAAGACTAAGGTCACAGGCGCGTTCGAGGGTATAAGAGGCCCGCCGAGCTCGAGGCGCACCGGCTGCACTTCAGCCTCCGGCCGAACAATCCTCGAGATCGGACGCCTCCTCTTTTAAAGCGCCCGCCGCAGAAGGGAAGGTAAGGTCGGCGCGATAGCCAGAAAAAATTTACGACGCGGCTTTCCGCTTTTTTTTCCTCTGCGCAGGAGCGCGTGCGTTGAATTGCTACCCTCGGTAACTTTTCCCACGTAAATTCCTCAGCGGCACTATTTAATCGGTCGCCTCTCGTTAAATTCACGAGGTGCACTACCTTTTTAATGCAGATCGTTTCCTTAGCTCTGGAGAAATTTTCTTCTTGAACAATTTGGTTGATTGAAAGTGATGCGAAAAAGTAATATTATTCGGTGATTTACTTTAGGGTAGTAAGGAGATGATGATTCATTCATTTCCAATATTAGTTCAATTTTGGATTTTCATTTATTCTCAATATTGGTCCAATATTGAATTTCTATTTATCTCCAATATTGGACCAATGTTGGATTTTCATTCATCTTAAATATTGGTCCAATATTGGATTTACGTTGATTTCCAGTATTGGTCCAATATTGGGTTTACATTGATTTCCAATATTGGTCCAATATTGGATTTTCATTCATTTCCAATATTGGTCCAATGTTGGATTTTCATTCATCTTCAATATTAGTCTAATGTTAGATTTTCATTCATCTAAAATATTGGTCCAATATTGGATTTAAAAATTAGTATTAATAATTTAAAAAAAGGAAGTCTAAATTTATGTTTGATGAAGATAAGTGACAATTTATTTTTTTATTTAAGTGGTTATAGTTCTTTTTTTTATTTATGCTGAATTTTTTGTACACGCCATTTTTACCGTTCCGAGATAAATTAAAATGTTTTGAAAATAAAATTTACGATTATGAATCTCACTAAAAATGTCGTTTTTAATGTTTAATCTAAAAAAATATTTCCCTTTTACAAAGAAAATTTTATTTTTGGTTTAGTTAAAAGTTTATTTAAAAATAACAAACAATTTTCGAAAAAAAAGTTAATCTTTTTTTAATTTATTTTAATTGCATTGATAACTTAAAAAAATGTCAATTTTTATTAATTTTTAAAGCCCAGTTTTATTAAATAGTAACATTTTATTTACCTTTGTTATATATACCTCATGATTTTTTATTTTTTCATCTTTTCCTTTAAGAGTAAATTATATTTTACGTATTGAAGAAAATTTATTCCTTCTATAAAATTTTGAATTATTATAAATAATGAAGGCGACTTTCTGAAAATGACCGAATGCGAATAGACTCCCAGATTTAATTGTTTCCTCTTTTCTTTCCGTAAAGTAAGTTGATTAATCACGCTTAACTTTTTGTTAAATATAAATTTCCTATAATTGAATTCATGCTCACCGGAAATACAGGCAGCCCATTGTTTCCACTGCGTTCGCCGCTGCTTTGGCGGCAATTTGGCGACGTCCATTTCCGAATTCCTGGAAGCCTCTCTCAGTCCATTCAGCTGAAAGGCAAAAAAGAAAAGCCACTACTTTAATTTAAAATTGCGAAAAAGAAAAAGTGATAAAGAAGTTAAGCGAAATCAAATTTTTAATTTTATCTCAATTCCACAATCACTTCTTCATTAATACTAAATAATATAATAAGGTGTGCGCAAAAATTAGCAGCGAAGATAACACACCGGACTCTCGCGAAGATAACGCGGCACAGTTTCGTCCAACCTTTGACTCTTCGATACACAAACGGATCCTGATAGCCGCGTAAACGCATCAGTGCACCTCGATATGCAGTATTTTGTTTCACCTGCGCGAAATTCAAGACGCGGAATATTTTCCAGACAATGTGGGACCAGATTTTTCTAATGTAATGTCACACTGTCGGACGAAAGATGGCTCGCAAAGAATAAACGACGCGGGATTTTCTTATCGTGAGATAATTCACTTATCTTAGAGTACGGTGGACCGTTTTTTCATGGAAAAATATTTTCTATACTTTCGTCGATACGTATAATCTTAGGACAGGGCTAAATATTTATTCAGTAATAAGATGATTAAATTATCGATGTTCTGATATTGGATTTTGTACTTTAAGATAAAAACAATAATGTGAACGATTCATTGAAATTTACAACAAATTTTATGCGATTATCATAAATTAGTATTCGTGTATACAAAAAGATTCAAGGTATAACGAGTTTTAGATAGAGAATACTTTCTCATTATTATTATTTCAATTAATAATAATTATTTCCTGTTTAGAATTATATTCTGAAGTATTGATAAGGAATATTATAAAATAATCGATCGATATAGCATGTTTATCTTTAAAAAAACGAACAACTAATCTAACGTATCTCTTATTTTTTTAATGTCCAGACAGTTGATTAAAAAAAAAAAAAAAACAGATAAATTGAATTTTTTTTTTTATTTAAATTGAAATTTAATTATTTGAAAAATAAATAATTGATCAAAAAAATAACGAAGGTGCAAGTTCGTCCCTAAAGTTTTGTAATATAAAAACTCCCGCTACGCTTAAGTAGATGCACGCGTTGTCCGTCAAGCCTGTCTCGATATGCCCGGCATGTGACTACTTGCATATTTATAGGTAGATCATTCTCCCGAGACGTAGTAAATTTAATCAAACTTTTTCAAGCTTGGTTTTCTCTCTGTCTTCTTCTCTCCCTCATCTCTTATCCGCTCTTTTATATCCATCTCTCTCTTTCCCTTTCCCCAATCTCTTTTCCGCCTAAAAATATCCCAGGCATCAGTACGACGCTTTCATTCACGACGGACTTTTCTTTTCGAAAATTCCACGGTGAACTTTCAAGCCCAAATAATAGAGCAGAAAAAATATTGAAGGTCTCAGCCGAGAAACTTATTCGAACATGAAATAAAATTGTCCCAGATAAAGCGATTCTGTTTACACTAGAATTTCGTTATTTGCGCGCTTTTTAACAAGAGTAAGTTTATCTGCATCACGGCGAGGCGTTACATCACTGTTTGAAGTGCCTCTGAAGTACTCACGCCACAAGGTAGAGGTTACACAGTTCACCTTGCAATTTGAAGAAAAAAAAAACTATAGCCTTCCCGCAAAAAAAAATTGCCAGTGGAAAAATCCTAGTACCGACAGACAAGCGTCTAAGGCTCTTCTGATACTATACCAACTACGAACTCCACACAACCCAACAATTATGTTAATTTTCTCAACAAACTGAGAAAAATATTCTATAGCAAAAATTACTATACGGTCCGATAAAGTAATACTATACATACTAACATTAATACTGAAAAAGATGACTACTTTATATAGTAAAAATTGCTTTGTTATTTAATTTGTAGAAAACATAGAAGTAGTTATACAAAGTGGTAAATGAAAAGTAAAAGTTACCATACTGTTTGACAAATTGCTTCGTTAATTTACTTTTATAAAGTATGATATACAGTTATACTCTTAAACATACTACTATAAAACATTTATCCCAGTGCAGAAAGCACACGTGGCATCGCGCTCCAAATCACTCTCGCATGTACACACCTCGCACCAGCCTAAAAAAAAAAAAAAGAAAGATCTACAAAAAAAAACCAATAAAAGCAAAAAATTTTCTTTTTTAAATAAACAAAAAGGAAAATCTCCTCGAAATAATACGACGAAGAGCACGAGATCCGGCGGATCGTACAAGGTATACTCGCACGCAGCCGCGTGGGCGCTCGTGCGCGCGCACGTGGCCGCGTTGCATCAGCTGCACATGGTGCGCTTAAAAGCGTACGGTGCGCGCGCCCGCGGCATCGATCCCCGCGCGCCTTTCCGCGATAGTCTGCGACGATGATGTGCAGTACCCCCGCCGGCCCCTGCGCAGCCCCGCGCAGCCGCTTGCAGGGAGGCCCTTACCAGCGGATCGTTCGCCGCGGCGGCGCTCGTCCCGCTCCTCCCGATGGGGCTCGCCTCGACCTCCTCCATATTATCGCCGCTGGTCCGGTGGAGCGCGCCGCGCGGCCCCACGAGCGCAGCCTCCCGCGGGCAGGCGGCCCACGCACGCCCGGCGAGGCCAAGTCCCGCGCGCGGCCCGCACTCGTATAGTGGATCGCCGTGCGCGTGCACACACACGATGCGCGTGTCGCGAGGCGCGATGCCAGACTCAAGAGGCGCGCTCGGCCGCGACGAGGCGGCTCCCCACCTCGGAGGGACCGCGTGGCGGGCGCACGCGCGACGAGCGCGCGGGAACCGCCATAATACTTGGCTTTTCGACTTTTGCGCCCGGAGACGTTCCACTTTTGGGCGCCCAGGCGCCCGTCCGAGATATGCCGCTGGCGAACGATAAGAGCCGCGTGGACGGACGGCCCGAGCGTGGCGGCGGTATAGCGTCGCGTCTATAAACGCGAAGAAAAGCGCATTTCAAAAAAGGACAATTTTAATTTTCCATTTTTAAAGCACTAGAGTAAACGCTTACGAAACCTGATAAAGTTAGGGTACCACACGAATTGTACCACTATGTTTAGCAGACTCTGGAAGTGTTTACTTTACAGCAGTGTTTTAAAACTGGTAGATTAAAGCAGTGCTTTTTCGACATGTGTTTTTCTTCGTTAAAGGCGACGCTAGGCTTTTGGAGCTTGCATTGCTGGGACGTGTTTTTTTTTTGTTGCACGGAAAGAAAAGTTCTGGTATATTTGCTATACTGTTTTATAACGCAGGGACAGATTCGACAAATGAAAAATTTTACTAGAAAGTTTAGTAAAATTTGCTAAACTTGCAGTAAATTTTGCTGAACTTATACAGTAAATGTTACTATGAGTCTGTCCCTGCGTTACAAAACACTATAGTTACAAGAACTTTTCTCTCCGTGCGGGAGCTTGCGAGAGTGAAGGGTCGTAATTCAGCGGCGGTGGTATCGAATTTCGGAGCGTACTTGTTGAAAGCAGCTCTAGTAGTATAATTATATATTTCAGTAGTTTGATTATATATTCTATTTATTTACACTAAGAAAAAAGTTTTACAAAAATGATTGTCTTGTCTGAAAACGTGGCTATAGACTGGACTCTCAGATAAAAATTGCTGGAAAATTAAGGATTGTACAATTTACAATGTATGTAAATTTTTATTGATGAGATGTAAAATGCTGAACTTAATCAAGATCATTAATTCTTCGGATGCTTATTTTCTACCGTGAGAAAAAAATGTTGTAAAAATTAGTCTGTGTAATTTTTATCTGCGGAAATGCAGTCTGTGGTCACATTACCAGATAGATATCAATTTTAATAATACATTTTTTTCTCTGCATAGTGGATTTTGTTTAAATAATGGAGTACAAATGAACCACTTTAAACTTGAACTGCAGTCAATAAACAAGTGCATACTTTCTAAATACATCTAAATCACTAATTACCACTAATTTTAGAAGATTTTCAATAATTTAATATAAGAGAGTAAATAAACAATTTCATTGATAAAATAAAAGATTATAAAGTAAAATAATTCTCACCTAACAAGTGTAAATTAAAAAAAATGTTTTATTAAATCACTTTATTTTCACAATTAAAATTAAGAATAAATTTTGTTAGATAAATATAAATAAAAATGAATTTTTTAACAAAAATGTACTTATTTGCTATAATTAGAACAGTGTTTAACAAGTTTGATAAAATTAGCGTAAAAGCAAAGTCAGCTCAACATTGTTTTAGTACGTGTATCTTATCAGTGACGTTCAGAAAATTTTTTCGCTGTCAGTAATTGATATAATCGTTTATTAACTACGCAAGCGTATTATTGCATTCGTCTTTTCCATCCTCGACTCCCGACTCATTTAAAACTCGCTATTTTATTTTATAAATATCTTATTCAATTTTCGCTTGTTTAATGTGCTAATACGACAACTTTGTTTGTAAATAATGCCTTTTCACGCGCAGTTGAAAAAATCGCGAGCTTATCGCTCATTACGCATTTCTAAATGCAAAAAAAATGTTTCCCCGACCGCTTTATCGATTGCTAATTGAATTTTCATTATCTACTTATATTTAAGAAGTTCTAATTATTTTATTAAAAAAAAAAGATTTGCCGATTGAAGCCGAAGTAAATGAATAATACGAATAATATGAAGGTAATTTGAATAATAAATGTGCTAAAAAAATCTTTTTATTATGTTAATAAATTTGTTAAAATAAATGCATTTTTTTGTCTATTGCATTGAGTAAAAATTTAAAGTTAACTTTTATTGACTCATTTATACTTAAAAAAAACTAGTAAAGCTTTCGTATGTCGGATATAAAATAATCGGCAGTCTCATCTGTTGCTTGTTTAGCTTCATCGACAATCGGCTGAAGCTTATCCAGAACACTGTTAATACTGCCATACATTTTTTCTGTTATTTCTCCTAAAAAATTTATGTTATAAAAATATTAAAATTTTTTATTCTTATGATTATTGAACTTTAGTTGTACCATTAAAAAAAATAATTTTGAAAGTAAAAATTAAAGTAACTCAAATATTCATTCGTTATTCCCAACCAAAATCAATATTATTGAATCCGTAAATATGTTTACAAATAAAACAAATACAATTGCTATTGTTATTATTTAAGAACATTTTAAATGGCTCGCATTAATTGAATGTGTCTTTATGAAAATGACTGGTAGTAAGTTAGAATACAAGCATTATTCGGACAAGTGTAAATTTTAATTCAATATTTATTCTGAAGTTATGTAAGTATAAGAAGAAAAAACTTTGAACAATAAAATTACATATTTTGAATCCAAAAACATTGTATAAATTGGCAATAAATCTATTTTTTTCGATAAATTCTATCTATAAGTAATAAAAAAATTAATGATTTTCTGTTAAATTTGTAATAAATATTTACATCCTCATATAAAATATATACGTATCATTCCGAAATATTAAAAAGTACTTCATAATTGTTCTAAAAATTTCAGTCAAATAAGCTAATGAATAATCCTTCACTCACATTTAAAGAGTAATCCTCCGAAAACTTAAATACTCTTTTAATTGAAAGAGCAAACCTCTAAAAACTACATACTCTAAAACATTTTATCGCAAATTTGACGATTTACCTTGAAATCAGGAGTAAAAGCTGCACACTTATCACTAAAATTTCCATCCACCCCATAATTTTCACAAAACTAAAAAAAATGTTAAAATAATAAATTAAAACAATAAATAAATATTTAATTAATTGACAAAAAGCCTAATTATACACAAAAAAAAAACTATTTAATTAACGGAAACCTCTTCTTCTCTTTCACAAAGTATCCACGAAATCAGAGAGATCCGCTCAAAAAAAAAAAACAATCCTTTTTATGCATCCACAGCACTGTCAAATAATCCCCTCCGCTCACTTACCTCCGCTGGAAGCTCGGCGCCGATGCGTTCGGCTGGCGTTCGCCGCGAGCACTGCGTCGCCGGCAACGCGTCCCGACGCCGGCACGCGAGCGTCTCCAGGGGCGTTTTATCCGCGCGATCGGCCCCGAGCCGGTTCCAATCGTTCGCCGCCCGCGGCCAATTAGCCTTAATCTCGTTAGCGGTGTGCCTTAATTGCCCCCCTCCTCCCGCACCCCCCGCGGCGCTCGCTCGACAGGATGCGCCGACTCCGGTTTGCCGCCTTCCTCCGCAGCTTTCCGAAGACTCGAGCGCGTATAGAAGAGCCGAGCGTGCCCGAGACTCGCCGGTTTATTTTTGGGGCGACGGCGAGCGTCCGGGGGTCCCTCTCCCCGAATCGTGCGAAAACGGCGACTGCCGTTGTGGGGGTTCGGGTGTCGACTATGAGGAGCTTTTCTATAATACTCAGCGGAACTCGTTCGAGTAATTTGATAACGTGAAAAGCTGCAGCTGGATTCTAGGGAAAAATGAGTCAATCGAGCTTAGATGAAGCTTTTTTTTATACTTGAGTGTAATAAATTTTCATTCTACTTTTTTATGGACGAACAAAAGCACATTTCAAAAAAACGGTGCTCGGGACCCCCGAGAGAAGTGATAACTTCCGTATTTTAAGTTAAACCTATTTTATGTAGAATGAGTTCTCGCCGCTCGATGAGTCGCCTTCTTTCTTTTATAAATTTCATTTGATAAAACATTTTATAAATGTCAATTGAGTGTTTTTGGACCATTTTATGATGTTTTAAGAAAATGTCTACGAATATTGGA
>JAWWEN010049433.1:0-11528 GCA_035582955.1 Sycophila texana
GACGTAGAAGGCTAGGCCGGTTCTGGATCACTCCAGTTCCTGGAAAAGTGAGCCAGAACCGGCCTAGCTTATCTACTGTCGTGAAAAAAACTTATTTTTACTTTTTTTAAATAAAAAAAAAATTTGGCATATTACTCCTTATTATGCAACTTCACTGAATTTCCATCAAAGGTGTCACTTTTGCGTGGACAGAGTAATAAATAAATCATTCAGAAAAAAGTTTTTCTCTACTAGGAAACTCCATTGGAAGTCGACGATCCGGTAATCGTGCGCACGGCGATCTTGTCGAGTAAACGCGGGGTAATCGCTAAAAATGTCCCTCGAGGTGGGCGGTGTGTATATATAGGTTGCACGACTCGCTAGCAGGACCGCTAGTTAATTGCGTCGCGCAACGGGATTTTCTTTTAGCTGATTAGTTTCACGGAGGGAATTTTCACGGGGAGTCGGAGCGCCTTGAATTATTGACCCCGGGGCATTAAGTAATCGTTTGTTTCGATGAGCTTTGTGCGTACTGCCGTACTGCTTGCCCTTTCTTGCTTTCTTGGGTCGTGCCTGGACATTTCGATGCAAAATTAAAACTTGTTGATGACACCATTTTACCAAATTGAACGGTGAATTATTTGCTGCATGGCATTTTAAATGCCGGCAGTTTGTCTGAAAATCCTGATGCATATATAATTTTAGCGATAGGTAGGCTTATTTTATGTTAACGTTAGCATTTGTTACGCGGGCACTGTGTATATTATACTGATGTACGCAGATGAAAAATTCAGGGAGTTTGGGTGAGTATATTATACTGATTTTCGTCGATGAAAAATGTGGAGAGATTTTCATAAAATATGTTATTGTTATTTTACCAAAGTTAGTTTAAAAACAATAATTTATTTGAAAAATTCAGAAAATAATCCAGTATACTTCTTTTTGAGACAAATAAATACTTTGGATTAATTTTTTTTGAAAATATGGAACCTTTTTTTTATTTGCAGAAGTATTACATTTTTTCTGTATTTAATTATAAAAGACATGTACGTGAATTCAATTTCTGATATTACGTGCTTTTTTAGTAACGAATTAATATTGAATTCTGTCTATTTTCTTTTTCTCTACAATAGCCAAAAATATACGTATAGTATATTAGTTTGACTTTTTTTATTCAGTTTTCGTATCCGAAAAATCAAATCAATTATTTAAATTTGTTTGCGAAACCGTATAGTATTTCCAATATTTACGAACAAATTGCCATGAATACCATTAGCAATTTTAAGTTTTGCTTTTAGCTACAAATCTTACGTGTCGATTTTTAATTTCATTTAAGATTGATTAATCTTAATTACAATTAAAAATCGATTGATTTTCTACCCTTTTACACACTTTTCTTTATCATCTTGATAAAGTATTGCAAATAATTTCGGAGAGAGAAAAATACCGGGTGTGCTAAATAAAATGCATTTAAGTAGTTACAGACGAGTGTGGTAAGACAACTGTCTTCAAATTAAAGCAATTAATTATAACGCTAGTTCTTTCGAAAAAACACTTTGGCATGATATTGTGAAGCATCTTTAAAAGAAATGTGATTGGTTAAACAATAAATTTCCAGTTGGATGGCGCCAAAATTTAAATCGTATTTAAATTTGAATAAAATCAAAGCTTATAGTTCTTTTCGTTTATAGATTTCATTAATCGATTTCATTAATTATTTTGACATTCATTTTAAATAAGGATATTATTCTCGTAAATAAGGGATTTTAACTAAAAAGTATAAATGCTATTCTAATTTATATCGTATTGTAAAATTTTTGAGCGAATGAAGCTCGGAGGTTTTGCTAGTGACATACAAAATGCAATGAAATTCCAATTCACCAGGGTGTAAAATTAACACTTTATTATAAATAAAATAAAAATATATGCAGATTCATTTCTATAGTCGTGACAGTTTTTCCTACGACGAAAAATCGATTACCTAAAAAGGATCTCTCATAATCCGATTACTATCCGTCTCTCCTCTCCCTCCCTCCCTTCCTCTCTCCCTCTTTCTCTCTCTCTCTCTCTCTCGCCTCTCCAAAAATAAGCGTCTCTTTCGAAATCGATAAGATAACGATGAATAAATAAAGCCTCGCCGCGGCAGGAAATCCTCAATTATGGAGTTTGCAGCTAATTCGAACCTCGACTGCTTACCGGCCGGCAAACAAACGCCGATAATCGCGCAAATAATTTGACGCGGCGCGAAAAAGAGAGAGAGATAAAAGCCAGAGTACTGCACCCCCTGGGCGCCCCTGGGCGAATATTTACAATCCCCGGCGCGGCGGCAAGATAAAAGCGGCCAGGCCGGGCCATCCATTATTCCCCGGTCGCAGGGCGCGTCGATACTCAAAGCGGCCCGAGGAAATAAACGAAAGCGCCAATCCCGAGAAAATCATTATGGGGACAAGCCTCGGCCCGAGGGACGCTCCCCCGGGGCTGCCGCGAATGCGCAAGCGTCTTGGCCCGCGCCGCCAATTTGCCGACGACGTGCGTACACACCCCCATACACACTGCGGGGATCGCGTGGAACCCCTTCAGCGCCTCCTTGAGGATATTGTAGTGTGACACCTCCGAGAGACGAGGGTGTTATTTATATATATTTACGTATGCAACTGTCGAATGGGGTATCTATTCGTTAAACTGAGAACAACAATAGAAATTAAGCTGAATGCTACGGACTTAGAATAAAGTATGAGGAGATTTTCGGTCGTAAAAAGCGGCAAATATTAAATTAAAAAATCGCGTATAAGGCAGGATTAGGCTACGCCTTGTCGATGATACCAATAGGCTAATTTTGTTAAGTAATTTTTCTTAAATAATTTTTCAGACTTATTTTATATAATCATTTTATAAATTATTATAAAATAAGCCCGAAATATATGTTGTACGCTTACACTGAAAGTAGTCAAACCTCGAGTCGTACAGTTACTTCGGCGCTCGGATAAAAAGGTTTTAGTCGCATTTGTCTGCTGCTGGAGTTTCCGATAACCTTCAGGTTCACTACTGCAGAGCTCGAGTAATGCCACTTCTTATATGGGAGATCAATTTTATTTATTTATTGTAAAGCAATTTATTAACGATTAAATTTGTATGAAATTCGTTTTTATTAGACAGGCAGGACTTGAATATAATTTTTTCCCTGGTAAAAGCTGTAACGAGTTTCTCGCCATAAATCAACTATAAATGAACGTGCACGTAATTTTATACTCATCGGATTGGGAAAAACCTTGGATGTAGTACATATACGACTTTTTTTTAATAGAAACTCTAGTAAGTGCTCCCTTTACTCGCAGTATGCAATAAAAATGATTTGAATTCAACTCCTATGGGCAAAGCTGCGTATTATTCTGCAGCAATGCTTGTCGCATGCTCCGCATCCAGCGATACTAATCGAGCGGCAATCTGGGGAATCGGTAGGTTGATGTTGACGCGAGTCAGCCCACTTACGCTGAGTACGTGCACGCGAGCATAGGCGCACGTGTGGATACGCTCCTGTATGTACGTGGGTGTTGGGTATATGGGCGAGAGCTACTCGTGGACCTCGCGATGTGCGCATGGACTTACTGCGCCAATATTCGCCGGGCGTAAATTGATGATGTCGACTCTCCCTACTACTAACCCCTCCCCCTCCCTCTTCGTATGTCTCTCTTTCTCTCTCGCTCTCTCATTCTCTCACTCATTCTCTCACTGTACCATTCTCTCATTTTCTCTCGCTCTCTCATTCTCCCACTCTCATTCTCTCACTCTCTCATACTACTCTCACTCTCTCAGTCTTTCACTCTCTCATTCTGTCACTCTTTCATTCTCTCACTCTTTCATTCTCTCACTCTCTCATTCTCATTCTCTCACTCTCTCATGCTCTTAGTCTCTCAGTCTCTCACTTTCTCAGTCTGTCACTCTCTCATTCTCTCACTCTCTCATACTCTCAGTCTCTCACTTTCTCAGTCTGTCACTCTCATTCTCTCACTCTCTCACTCTCTCACTCTCATTCTCTCATTCTCTCACTCTCTCATACTACTCTCACTCTCTCAGTCTTTCACTCTCTCATTCTGTCACTCTTTCATTCTCTCGCTCTCTCATTCTCTCAGTCTCTCACTTTCTCAGTCTCTCACTCTCTCATTCTCTCACTCTCTCATTCTCTATCCCTCTTTCTTTCCCTCTCTTTCGTTCCTGCGCAGAGGACTGCGAGCGGCACGACTGCGCCAATATTTGAGTCGCTCGACGTCGGCGAATAGGATACGAATTACGGCGCGAAATCGCGGCACGCGCGTTTAAAGGGGGGAGGGGGGGGGCGTATGCAGGGATCGTGTTATCGGCGAGCAAACAAAAGCTCCGCGGCAACGACCTCCACTCTATGCCTGCGATTTGCACCGGTTAGTGCGCGACTAATGAGTCGAGCCCTTGGCTCGTCGTTCGCTCTCCGACGAGTATCAGCGGCTCGATCGATCACGCCCACTGCGCACTCCCCCCCTGTGTCCTTTATGCCGATGCCAGCGGAGCGAGTCTTTAACTCCCTTTTGGGGATTTTTCTTTTTTCTTTTTTTTTCCGTTTCTTTTTTTTACAGCTATAACGGCTTCGGTCAATGGAACGGACGGATTGCTCTCCGTCGAGGCTCGCTCGGGCGAGACTGAAAGGATGGGGAAGGGGGGGGGGGGGAGCTTTGGGAGTGATTGGGTGATCGACGATCTGCGAGGATTTCGTTTAGAACGATACACTCGGGGAGATGGGCTTTACTTGTTTTGATTGCAGAGGCATGGGGTACTTCGGAACCGGGGTTAAATTTACATTTATTGAGAGGTTCATTACGGCAAAGGGAAGTGTGTGCTCGAAATAAATATGATAAGTTTCTTTAATTGGTGAATGAACAGTGTGCTTGAAATTTGTGTTAAATTTGTAATTGAACGTGTACAGATAAATTGATGAAATTTGAATAATTGATGGTACATATGGTGTTTATCAGTTTAGTGAGTGATGATTAATTTTGAAACACACTTTGATAGGATTGAAGAGTGAAAAATCAGATAAATTATGGTAAATGAGGAAAAATTGAGTCAAAATTTAAGCTTCACTGCAGGCTCAATCTTCTGTTTGTTTCTTTCAGATTATTAGAAAAGTAATTTTCCTACTTACTCGTACCCTTTCAAAATATAATTATAATGCAATTTACTTGTGTTAATTACAAAATTGAAAACACATCGTCAAAATAAACTAGTTATTGTGTAAAACTATATGAAAAAAAGAAACAAAACGAATGGAGCTTTTATTACAAAGTAATTAGCTTGAAAAGTAAAAGTAAAAGCTCAAACATAGGTATTATACGTAGACACACATATACATCCATACGTACATTTTCTAAACACATTTTTTTATGAAAAATGCATTGCAAAAATAATGTTCACATCGTTTTAAAACAAATTTCAAAAAATCACCATTATAAAGCGTCCTCTTGGAGGAAACAAAAGCATGAAAAGACCCTATAACAAACTACTGCCAAAAATGTATGCGCATGTAATACAAATATCACTGTAAAAAGCCAAGTAAACTGATGTAAAATCAATAACCTTTAACACACAATCGGATACAATTTACTGCCTAATTCGCCGTAAAAAATTTCACAAAACGTATCATCGAGCATCCCTCGAACGCGTCCCCGCGGCAATCAATCGACTGAAAAATTAACATCGCGGAAAGGGTAGTTCAGACCTGTTGAGTGATTTTCCCGGTGACTGACGAGAGCTTCGAATCGGCTCGAAATTTTGCTTGGCTCGCCGTGTCCTCGTGACCTCGTGTGCCATTAGCTGGGCGGCTCGGCTACCACACTCGGGGCAAGTAGCCATCTTATTGCCTCGAGTGCAAATCAAATCGTCGACCAGGGCGCCGAGCCTTTACCCGCCGATAAGCCACCCCCTCCCGATTGCGATTTATTGGAAATTGATCAAAGATCGTTATGCACCGTTTAGCCGCGGAGGGACCAACTAAGGCCGACCTCGATTTTCCGCGACTGCGAGCCGTTTAAAGCCCTCCCCCTCACCTGACGTCGTATCCTTCTTGACGGTCGCCGTCGTCAAGTGGAATGGGTTAATTGAAATTTAGGGATTGCTGCTGCTGTATAAGCGGTAAATCGAATGTGCAAAGCGAAATGGTAAGATTGCTTAGGTTCCTTCGCAATTATATATGCAATTGTAATGATGTAATTGATTATTTTATAAATCTATGGATGAAATTAAATCAACGTGCCTTCTTTGATTATTCAAATTTAAATTCTGGAGTCATACAAACAGAAATTTTATACCTTTAACCAATCAAATTCCTTGTTAAAATACGTCACACAACATCCTGTCAACGTTTTTTTAACAGAGGAATTTTTTAAAGAGTGAATTGGCGTAAAAAAGTGATCGCCTTACCGTACTCGTCTGTAACTACTTAACAGCATTATTTATTTAGTACGCCAGATATTTTTATTCTCCATCAAACAGTAATGTTTGAACTGCAAAATAATAATGATAATTACTCATAATTTAAAGGACTGTTATACCTTAGCTTAAATTATCAGTTAAAAAGTTTTTTCTTTCGAAATCAATAAGCGATAAATAAGTAATCTACTCTCACGACACATAAGGATCGATTCTTATTTAATTATCTCATGAAAACTTATACTTTTAACGCCTCGACTACTTTTGGAATATCAAAGGATCCATTCAAATTTTAAATATAAAAAAGAAAATCGATTCGAACGCAATTGTTTGCTCAGCAGAACCGATACACTGATGCACGTAATATTCGCATCGCAGCTGCAGCGAAAAAAGTTCTCGCTTTGTGAAAAAAAAGGGCGAGGGGGCGTACAATAGGTAAGAAGCGCTCATCCGGGGATGAAATATTGCCAGTCGCGTTTCTTTCACTCCGCACGGAAATTCTTTGATGTTAGAATGCACATTCAAATACATACCTATTATAGCGAGTGCCGAATCCTCGTACCTATCCGGCCAAAGTGCATTTTATTCCTTAATGCACTTTAATTTAACTGAAAAGTTCTTCCTTTCTTCTCTTTTCACCTTTCAATGTATGGTCTCTCTATTTAATAATAGTTTAACGGACTGTAAGTTATTTATATAATGTACGTAAAATTCAATAAAAACCAAATTCTTAATTAACTAATTGTTAAGTAAAATACTACAAAAAAATGTACTAATTATAATTGATTAGTAACTAGTTGTTAGGTCTTTATTGGTGCGATTAAAATGAACTAAGCCTGATTGCCTAATTGAATCAGTTTTTACAGAGAAAAAGGTTTTGTAATAATTACTGTCAGTGTGAGAAAATTACTACAGACTGGACTTTATAAGATAAATTCATAATAACGATATGGAGAAACTTAAAAACCTAATGGGGTTGAAAATATCACATCTTATTATCAGTGGTGCTATTCAAGAAAGCCGTGATATTTATGACACATATTAAAATATATATAGAAAACCTATGAGAACGATGTTTTACTTCTTAAGGACCAATCAGATGACTTCCTTATGAATTGTATATATCATGGCTTAGTTGAATTGCCCCATTGCTCGGTGAACTCATGGTCCAATCTACTGATTGGCCGACATCCTTAAAAGAAATGTAACGTATATATAAACCATCGAGTTATATATTCGATAAACTCGAAGTAGCAACTAGTATGTGGAGAACCAATTTGTTGATTATTAACGATCTATATATAGGAATATAAAATCGCACTTAAGTCATGAAAATCAGTTGTTGTTCTTTTAATAAAGTCTATCATATCATTTTACTTACTTTAAAGGCAGTACCACTTGCGAAAATATCCTATAGAATTTCCTATAGGATATTTTCGTAAGGGATAATGGTAATTACGTGGTGATAAAAATTTAGTTATCTTTATCCATTCGTAGAGAAAAATTCTACATTTTTGAGCATTAAATAAAAACATTAACATTCAGTTTACCAAATTCCACCAGATTCTCCGGAATTATTAAAAAAAAATATATAAATAATATAAAAAATACAATATAAAGATATTATATTTCTAGGTAGAAAAAGAGAATAATATTTTCACTTACATGGATTTTTAAAGCGAAGCGAGGAGACGTCCACAACCAATCAGGATCCAATATAATTCGGCAGAATATATCGTATATACCTAAAAAAACTTGAATAGATACGCGTGGTTTAATTACGAACCACTCCATCGGTTCCCCGTAATATGTGCGTATTGAATTGGTGCAGCTCTTACAGCACTCGGCTACGCTGGAAATGCGCTCTAACGTTGGAATCGAGGTCTATTCATATACGGGACGGAATGGGCGCCTCAATTTGTCGGCGAATTATTGCTCGCCAATGCGCCGGAAATTCGAGACGCTAATGGATCGCGCGCATATGCATGCGTACTGCAGGTGCGTAGAGCGACTGGGACGCCGAGAGAGAAGTTCGCTCGATTGTTTTTCCTCGGCGCATATGTTAATGGCCTCGATATAAGTATGTTGAGGCCTTTTGCATCACTTCCGGCGAGGGGATATTGTCCTGTCCGCGGTGCACTGCCTGCTTAAGCGGATATGGGATCCTATAGTTATATATTACTTTTTGAATATTATTTACTTGAAAAAAGGAAGTTTTAGATTAATTATTAAAATTTGATCATGTATTGGCAATGAATATAATAATGTTTGCTATGAATGTTTATTCATGCAAAATTATAATTCAGTTTTGCTGCTGAAGTATCAGTTGGCGAAGACTTTTGAAAGTAAAAATCGATAATTATAAATTTTTACTTGAATTATTTGTTCAGGGGCTGTCCACTGCAGGGGAAAGGATTCAGTAAAAAAAGCCCGTTCTGGTAAGACATATGAATTGACAACAAGCATTAACTAATTGCTAATTATTTGTAACTGCTATTCAAATATGTTATTAATAATATTTTAATATAACATCTAATTTAAATATAAGTAATACAAATACTTCTTTCTTTCATGTAGATTTGAACATTCGAAGTCAATCCACTCAAGGGGAAAATATTCAGTAGAAGCAGTCCGCTATGATAAGACATAACAATTAACAAGCATTAACGTAGCTGCGTTTTGTATCTTCTATTTAAACATTTTATTCATAATAATGTTTTAATATAAAATCTCATTTTAACATAAAATTACTACTGCAATTAGTAATATTATGTTAATTCATAAATATTTTATAATAGAAATTGAGAAAGAGGATTCGAATAACAGTAAAGCAGCGCCATTGCGGCGTAAACTGGAGACTTCGAATTTTTACGCGGGAAAATTCACCCATGCAGCGGGCCATGCTGGCGATTTTACTGATGCTAGAGCTGCCAAAAGTCAACCACCCCAACCTCTCTGTTTGTAAACAATAATAAAGTGTACAATTAAAAATGTCGATTCATCTGCACATAAAAAAGGAGGATATTTCGTCGGCAAAGGAAGCGGTGATACACTCGATGCCCTGTAAAATTCTCACGGACGACACGGCGAACGTCAATACTTATTTCAAACCCTACATCAAGAGCATCGACGGCGAGTGTAAGTTTTTAGGTTAATTTTTTGTTATTTTTTTAATCTTTTTAATTTTGCGCTTTGATTTATTTATTCAATTGTTTCTCGATTAGTAGATGCTATGCCTTTTTGTAGCACTGTGTTAAAATTAAGGGATGATGATAATTTCTTATTTGAGTTATTTATTTTTGTAGATTTGAAGTCTTCGTTTAGAGGCTATCCACTTCAGGGAAAAAAGATTTCAGTTCCCAAAGGATATACAGGAGTGACGTTTTATGAGTATAAAAAACCAGAAAGCGAAGATGCAGAGCGAAACATCTATGCAACTGGAACGTTCTCAGAGTTTACTTATTGGAACTATGACAAAATTCCTACAAAGAACGATCCTTTCATATCAGCACTTGACTGGATTGATATCGCTGAAGCTGTATGTATTTTACAATCCATATTCTGTATATTAATCAGTATTGTTTACTAATGTAATTAATGTGTATAATTTCCAGTTGCATTCTACAGAAGATGAGAGCAGTGAAAGCAAATGACATGGAATAATGTACACACTTTATTATAGATAATAATTTATTTTATTTCTTTTTATCTAAGAATCATAATTATAAAATGTTAATAAATTGTAATAATATTTGCAAATATATTTTTATAAATTGTAATAAAACAGGCATTAAAAATTATTTAAAAATAATATAAAAATGATTATACAATTGTTACTATGCCATGACATACATTCTTATACATATGGTTTATAACGGTTTGCTTATAACATTACAAACTAATATATTCATTCTGAAATATGGAGGTGTAGTTCAAGTGCTTTTATTCTCACTTTAATGGCCTACAAATTATGGCTACTCACAGCTTTATTGGACAATGTAGTATATATACTAAAAGTGTAGCAGAGATCGAATCCAAGTGGTTTGTATTCATTTAATATTTGTTTGTTTTACAAATTCATTTGTATATATGAAATTTACTGTTAGACCATGTTTACTTCCTTTATAAATGTCATTTTAGCCTTATATAAATTCTATATTTACACTATAAAGCACAAAAAAAACATTTGCCTTGATGCCAGCATGCTATAATAAGCAATCTATTCATTTTTTTGAGCTAATATGACAGTGGATATTACAAATACTGCCTCGTTAATGGCTTGTTCAATGATTCCAAATAGCGCTGAAAAAGATCTTCCTGTTAATTCAATATCATTTGTTTTTATAAAAATGAATAAAACTATTTTAAGATTTTGAAGAAAAAAATTTTTTTTTCATTTTCTCTTCCTTTTTTTTTATTGTAATATTTTACAGTCAGATGAAGGTAAGATGATTTCAGCTGGATTTGGAATCAATTTCAATTATCAACAAAATTGTAACCATTTCAGTCATATGTAAAATTGTACATACGAGCTGTAGATTGTAGAAGATTCGTGTAAAATACTTCAAAAAATTTTAGAGAGTAATATATTGTAGAATATTTTAGTATACAGTCTTGCCTTATAAATATTACTTCTGCTAAAAATGAAGAATACTGATGAGATTGGAAAAAGTATTCCAAATTGAAAGAGTTATTAAGTAAACATATATCGTCGTCTGCTCATCTCTTCAAAAGCTTAAAAAAAAATTTATATATACATGTATAAATATCCCAAATTTCTATTATACATATCTGACTGAAAATTGCTATTAATAATTTATCACGGTTTCGAATAATATATTTGTTCAAACAAAAGTACAAAAAATCAGAGATATGCTTGTGTTTGAACTTTGTTTGTAATGGCTTTGGCTCAAAATATGAGCTACGATGTTAATGTTAAAAAAAAAGAAAAATAATCCCAGAAACACCCCGTAGGAAAAAATCCTGCAGAATTTTCTGCAAAATATTCTGCAGAAGTTTCTGCAGAAATTAGGCATTTTCTGCAGAATTTTTTGCAGGGTTTTCGCCTGCAGAAAATTATGCAAATTTTTCAT
>JAWWEN010049473.1:0-11523 GCA_035582955.1 Sycophila texana
GGTGTGCTTTCAAATTTTTTTTTTTTATTTTTAATACCCCAGTTGTTTGTCTATTTCCGTAGAATCCCACATATACACTTTTTATTAACATCCTTATTGAAAATAAATGTCTAACTATTAAGCCATTAACAAACATAACTTTCTTTGATTATTATTCAAATTTAAATATTAAATAGACATCAACATCACAAATATCTATGTAAATAAAAAAATTGCTTACTATAATTAATAACAAACCCCGTCAACAACCTACCTATAAAATTATTTAAAATAAGGATTAAGATATTTGCCATGGTCCGGCCATCCCTTTGACAATGGATAAGAGAAGGAAAATCCGTGTGGTCCGTGACTGGGAAAGATGCGTCGAGTGGCTGCAGTTAACACTGCAAACAGCATCGCGTATGCAGGTAGCGCGGCCACGAGAAGTCGGCTATACGGAAAGGAAAATTCAAACGTACAGATAGCCAGGAGGGGGGTGGCGCCCACTAGTCCCTGGGCCGCGCGCCTTGGCAATAATGGAGCGAGGCGCTCTCCACGTAAGCGGCAGGCGCATAAATAATGCACCCGATGCTCCCGCGCAACCTCGCGCCATTATGGACAAACACACGTGCGCCGGTGGTAGTCCGCACCGCATCGAATTCGCGAGTCATGAGTCGCTCCGCTGCCTTTTCCTTTCCACCGGCGAGTATATAGCCTTGTTAACGCGAACAAATGTGATGGATTTTAAACATTGCTCTGGGCGTCGTAGTTTCGCGATTTCTACGTCGGTCCATTACCGGTGAAACTTTTGCGCCAACTGCATTCTGATCTCATCACGAATATATTATATATATGTATATACACTGCTGCAGACTGCGTCAATGAAATGTACACAATGGCCATAGTCCGTTTTAATGTTTTCTTTGGAAAAATAATAAATGGCGAAGTTCCGTTTGCACAAATGTATAAATATTTGTTTAGTTAAATATTCAAAATGCGTTATTGGTATTATTTCTGTGCAGTAAGCAACGGTACTCGTAAAACAATAAAATTCAATTACGGAAGTAATGGAGAGGGCAACAACAACAACAACAAAAAATTCATCGATAAATATCCCAGTGTTATAGCCGTGTATCTGGCAAAATACCAACATTTGTTACTTATTAAATTCTTTTCTTTTTTTTTTATTATTGTTATCGCAAAGAATCCCTCGACGCGGCGAGGCATTAATGTTTAGCGGTAATTGAAAAAGCTGTTTACGGCTCACGGCGTAGGGACGTACGCGTGGAAATAAAAATTTAGCGGCCATATTAATCTGAAAAGTTTATGGGCGGAGCGTCTGAAGTGTATTCTGTCAATTGGACTCCATCTTCCGACGCTTAATAGGAAGCACTGTAATGTAGCAATACTTAGAGAGGTATTAAGTTTGCAAGGGGTATACGTGTGAAACATACAGATTACTTCGCGCACCTACCTGAATTGAGTAAAGGACTGTCTGTACGAGAAGTTGAGATGATTAAGAAGTACGAGGATAGAATCGAAACGTCAATTAACTATGTCAAACTGCAGGTATTAAATTGTAATATCACTTAGATATTCTTAAGATGACAGGCTTTATTCTTTTTTTTTGTTTTAACACGCGAATTATTTTTCTTTTTTTTTAAACACGTAAATTATTGTTTTTAGCAAATAATGTGTTTCCTTTTTAAGTATAACATTAACATTTTATGTGACACATATATGTAAATTGAGAGTTAAAACATTGACTACTAGTTTAAAATATTAATTTGTTAAAAAGAGTTAATTAACTGTTTATAACATGCCAATTCAATACCTTAAATATTAATTGCTGTACTGGAATTCAATTAGCGATAAATTAATGCGTTCATCAACTTTTCCGATAAATTTATTCCGCGCGTCCGTTTAAAGCAGCGATTGCAGAGGGATAAAAAGAGCAACGATATTTGTTGCACGTGACATTTTTGCATCGACATCGATTAATTTCTTTGGCTGCCTGAGTTGCGATAAAGTTCCATACAAAGATTTAAATCCCAGATGAATTTATTTTATCAACGTAAAATAATCTGCCCTGTCATTGACAGTTTATTGCATTATTGCATTAAGCTACAAAAGTACTTACTACCTCCCTTACTCCATTTGTGGCATTTACATACGCAAACTTATTGTGCGCCATTTCGGTTCAAAGGAGTTTCATACTATCCCTTTTTGCATACGTTTTTTTTTAAATTTTAAGTTAAAATACATAATATCATGAGAAAAAGCAACTTGCAAGCACAATTTAAAATAATTAAAATTATCATTTAAAAAAAAAACTTCCAATAATTCGTTTGAAAAAGAAAAAGCATAAAATGAGCTTTCCTTCGTTCGGATAAACTGAAATGTGCTTTTCGTCAAATAAAACAAGTTTACAGTATCAAGTTGAAAATATAACAGTATTGACAGACGCACAAAAGCTCGCCTCGATAAATAAACGACTCCAGCCGATCTCCGAACCCTGCGCGAAACATTCGGTCTAAATGTGCAAAAGCACCGAAGTGTAATCCCTGGAAGACGCGCGGGCGTATCCAACGTTTTTCACAGCCGCGGCGCTCGGCGCTTATATAGCTATATACATCCACCGCTAAATTGTTTCCTCGGCGAGTCACATATTTATAAAAGCGCCTGGCCGTAGAGCCAGCATCCGGGGGCCGGTGGTGCGCCGCACATCGGAAGAGTCATACGCACGCGATTTTTTCCCTCACCCCGAGTGCGTCGTATATAGCAGCTTGCAGGTGGAGCTCGTAAAAGCTCCTCGTAGCTGCATTCCAATCCCGCACCTCGGCGCAGCGCTGCAGGTATATAGCCGCGCCGCCGCGGTTTGCTTCGTTCTCCTCTGCGCCCCGGAATACATGCATCCTCGACGAGCTTCGATTCGCATTACGTATTCTCATCCTCCGGGGGAGGGGGTGAGGGGGTGGTATCTCCTTCGCGGGAGTCGCGCGCGCAACCACTTACTTCGGCTAGCGCAGCTACCGCCCGAAAACTCGATTCTGCGGGCCGAGATGGGAAAACGAAGCGTCACGGGCTCAAGAGGGAGTCGAGGTGAGGCGCGTTCGACGCACTGGTGGCGAATAAAAAAAAAAAAAAAAAAAAGAGTGCGCGCGCCACCGAGACTGCACCACCGCAGGCGATCGCGCAACGCGCCTTGTGCACTGCAATATTAAATATTTCGGCAATGGCGCAACTCCGCCAGACCACTGGGCTAGTTTCGGCAAACCAAAGTGGTTTTATTCGATTTTTGTTTTTTAAATAGCTCCCGTCGATTGCCCAATTTTTATTTATCTTTTTCTGTTTTCAAACTGCAAGTTATTCCTTTATTTTTGTCTGCGAACGCACTGATGGCTGGAGATTGCATAAACCGAGAGAATTTTCACCTGAAAATGAAGTTTCCATAAAAATTACGTGAAAAAACGTTGGTTGTAGCGTAGCTTGCAAGCTCTGGAAATTTTTACAAAACAATCACTGTACTATTTTTACCTGAATCTTCGATAATTAACGAAGCATTTAGCGGTTTTTATTATAAACATTCCAATGCTTCGCGAAACGTCCACAATTCAGTTTTTGACCGCAACTTTTATTGCTTTTTTTTTATTTTTATGGTACCGTAATTAACAGTGTATACACGCACCAATCAACAGCACGTTTAGATAAAAAAAAATAAAAGAAGTTAGTTAGATTTTAAAAATTATTTGAAAAGCTGCACTTTTAAAATAAAAAAAAAAGAAAAAAGTTAGAACTATATTCTGTGCTTTAACAAGCCTTTCTGTCTTTTAACGAGCCTTCCTTCCATTCGTTTCCAATTGGTTCCAGGGTATGTACATACGCAATGGTACGATAAGGAACATATCGTATTTAACTATTCAATCGGATTTAACGTTGGCTTTTTTTACCTATTTTTCCATTGAGGTCCACGCCCTGAAGCTAGTAAGTACCCGATTACTTGAGATATCGCTCTATAGAATCGCATCGGGCATCCAAAGGATCCGCCATGCGCGTTAGAAGCGAAACGAGAGTAAATTAAAGTGTAAACCAGCGTAAGAGGAAAATTTGCATCTCGTTGCCTTTCTTGCCTGCGTTGTACGAACACTCGACGATTTTCGACGGGCCTTATATCACCCGTTTGAAAACCTACATTTGGAAAATTACAGATGAATGTAGCTATATATATTTAATAAAACAACGATATTTTCCTTATCAAAAAACTTATACGAATGCAAAAATAAAGACGAATATTAATCCTACGGATAAACTCCATGCGTTTTTTATAATTAACTATAATATTTAAGATTTTGCGTAATACGCGCTTTTATGGCACAAATAATTCACCAGTTAAATAAATAGCGCGAGCTGCGCTGAGGCGATGTTTTAAGCTTGACGCAAGAGCAAAATAAAGTCGTGGCAAAGCAGGGAAATAGATACGGTATGCAAATTTCGCTGAAATAAGACACCTCGAGTCGGTGGATGTAGAATTTCGAAGGCGCCAAAACGACAACAACCAGAAATACCGGCCGCTACTGACGCCATTTACGCCTAAGCAAAAACACTGCGCGGTTAGTAGCAGTATTGAAATTTTGCTGAGTGGTGCGCGCTCGAGAATTATTTAGCCCAAATTTCGGTGTAATGTATTTTAATGTAAATGAAAACAAGTGAATTTTTTTCTGTTTTTTTTTTTATTTGTTATTCTTTCTTTTATTTTCCTGTTCGATTTTCTTGCTCACAATGATACCTGCAGTGGAAAATAATGCATAAAATGTAAGTAATAAAAATAATGTATAAATTTTTGAGAGCGAATTCTGAGAATTATACGTAATATGCATACAACAAAGAATATTGTAGGAATTTCGTCGTATACACATATTAGATATCTATATATCGCATACTTAAGCATGGCGAAGGATGCAATTTCATGCATTATGATTTTCTAGAAGCACTTACCAGAAAATTCAGCTTCCTTCTTGTTATTTCACCACTGCAAAATCAATTTCTACTTACGTATATAACATAAGTTAATACGTATTATAAAATAATTAAAATAAAGCTTCACAAAAGAAAAAACAGTTTTCATTTTGTTATCAAAGTAGTTGAAAAACCATTTGATCGATTTTTTTGTATAACACTTCTTGTCTAAGAAAAATACAAAACATAAATCAAGGTGGGATCAGGAACAGTAAAATTTTTATTTTCGCCAAGGCTAATGTAATCATAGTTTTTATTTATCATTTTTTTGTGGAAATATTTATTTGACATTTTAATAAGAGGGTTTGAAAATATTACTGAAACATCCTAAATGAGATTAAAAACTTCATAATGAACTGATTAATGACAGTATATAGAAAATTACAAAAACAGGATTACATTATTAAATAGCTAATAAACTTTCACGTATAAAAAAAAAAATGCTGTCAAAGTGACTGCACATGATTGTTCCTGATCTGCGAAAAATTTTCGCCTCATTCTCATTAGCAATGCGACAGAGGTTTAAAATTAATTGCCGTCAGAAAGACTTGAAGCACCTTCTGTTATGTTGCTACTAAAAATTCATTGAAGCAATGAGTAGTTGAAGTGGCTTTTGAATTTTCTACTACTCGTTATTAGACTGTGTACACCGCTACACGCCGTCGAGGTAATTACAAACTTAATTATACCAAATAAGAATAATTGACACTCGTGGCGCTTCGAAAGTTTTCTCGAGCCGCGATACACAATGCATGCGTCATGGGAATTGAAATAAACTCGAGACTTTTTTCCCCTCCGCCTCGACCGAAACTTCCGCCAAACTGAACTTTAAATTAAAACGAATCGGACACATGTTTCAACTAAGATGGTTGGGTGCAGTCAATCGATACACCTCCGCAGCGAGAAATAATTCGAAATTGTTTATTCTCGGCATATATATATGTACACATACATCCGCCTTGGCCGACAAAAAAAAAATGCCTGTTTACCTGAAATTTTCAGCTTGTAAAACCTCCGCATGAAGGAAACTCATGAAATTTTAACCCAACCCACGCCGCTCTGACGCGATAAATCCATCCGTACCCGGCCACCGGCGCGCTCTCCCACGACCGCCCGATTTTACTTATTTAAGGACATGCGCAATCGCCCACGAGCGAGTCAGAAAGAGAAAGAGAAAAGAAAGCCAGTGACGCCCGCCGACCTTCTACTGAGTAAGATAAAAAATATACAATACTGCACGCCTCCGTCCGCCTTCGCTCGCGCGCGAAGTCATGAACTCGTCGAACCGAAAGTCTCAATGTGTATATGTGTGCCTGTATATGTGGGTGTGTATGGGTGTCAGAGGGAGCTTGGGAAAGGTCGAACGGATCGGCGCAAATTTGAAATACGCCGCGAGGCAGGGAAAACGAGCGGACCGAGAGTCCCCATGCTTGTGTAATTTTTACAGGTTTCTCCCCTTCCCCTTCGGCTTCGCGACCCTCGTAAGTAGGTTAGGGAAGCAACGCTCCGGCTCCACACACTCTCGAGTGGGCGAGTACGTAACGTACCCATATACGTTGCGCTGCTGCACTTCCGTTTCTCCGACTTTACTTCTTTCCGCTACTCGCTCTTTTTTTTTTTTTTTTTTTTTAATTTAAGCCGAAAGACTCACGGAAGGAGGGAATCTTAAAGTTCCATGAGCTCAATTGAAGATGCAGGTACGTCGACCAAGAGGGAATGGCGAATCAAGTGGCCCGATGAACGGGAGACTACGACCGGAGTGTCGAGAGATTCTGTATTTTAATTATTTAATTCAGAGATTTTTTTTTTAAATTTTTTTATTTCAACGAGGAGTGAGAATTCTATAACGACCGTCACTTTGACGGTGACGAGTTTTTTTCTTCTTTTGAGTGCGGTATAAAAATAATAAATTCTCGTTCTCTGGTTATAAATTAAGCTTTTAAAAAATATATATATATCCGTACAGTCGCGGTATAAAGTAATACATCCTTCACCGAGTGTTTATTCATAAAATGTAAATAGGTTTCTCGTCTTTAAAGTTTGACTGTATAATTAAGTTTACATCTTATTTCTATTTTGAAGATAACCCTTCCTTCTTTTTTTTTCTCTCTCCTCGAAAAGAACTCGCACGCGACTTTTAATTGCGAGTGACTAAAAAGCAATGTGACATATGAACTTTTGACCTAGACCAAGTCGCGAAATATTTTAACAACGTCGAGGCTACAAATTATACGTCGAAACTTTTGAAACGCGCCGAGGAAAATTATTCACTCAAAATCACGGCGAGACTTAATTAACCCACTTTATTAATTATTGAAAAAGCAAATCTTGCCGAAAACTTTGCTCGCCTGCCTCTTCCGCTCTCGCGGTACATCAAACAAAATCAAATGCGTATACAAACTGCTCGCAAAATTTCCCATGAAAAAAAGGCACATATATGCATATGCACAGCGCGCGTAAAAAAACAACGCAACAGCGGCCACTTTAGCGGAATCGACGATTGCCTCGGGTAACCGACAACCGATCGAGACACGGCATCGATTGCTTTATGAATATAAATATGTATAAATAAAAAAGAGAGAAAGAGAGAGAGAGAGAGAGCAGGAATCGACGGCTTCACGAGAGCGCCAGTCGCGCAGTCCTCTTTCGGCTTTAAAAAATTCCGAGGCTCCGTCGTCCATTATGCAGGGTTCCCCGTGCATTATTGAGCGCGCACCTGCGAGCCCGCGCGACCGACCGAGGAGTTTTAACGAGCGAGCCGGGAGCAGCCTTACCCGCATTACCCATCGAAAGGAGGCGATACCGTGGAGCGCATCTCCGTACTTTCTTACGGAACCTCCACCCCCTCATGCTATTGTTTCCGGGCGACGCACTTGCCGCGCTATCTGTTAAGTGGCCGCTATTTTCTTCTCGTTTTTTTTTTTTTGGTCGCTCCACCTTGCGGTACACTCGGGTTTTACTTTTAATTTTGTTACCGCGTGATTTTTTTCCTTTCTTCCCATCCCCGGGCGAGCTTGAATATTTCGCCGAGGAGAAAAAAAAAAAATTAACCGCTTCGCCGGTGTAAGGCGATGCGAGCTTGATGGGAGAAGTGCGCTTTAAAAATTTACATGAGAAAATCGATGCTGATAAAATTCAGTGTGTATTACACGCGCGCCTGACCGTATTCGGAGAGTATCTACTTAACGCAGTGGCTGGTATTGCAAACATTTCATGCTTCGTTTAAAGCACCCTGCCGCGATCTCCCACAAAAGATGCGGAATCGCATGCAAATATTTTTATTGTCGCGCCTTAATGCCTGTAAAATTATCGAATTTAATTTGCAAATTTTCGCTAAAGCATGAATAATACGCGCGAAAGCACTGCCAATGAGAATTCGTTGAATAATCACTTTTACATGCGTTCCGTTTGCGGAGGGCAGAAGGCAGGGGGGGGGGGAGGAAAAAAGGACAGTGCGAATTTCAATGCTCAATAATGACTCGTCGACGCGTGAATCAATTAGCCTGGGAATTGGCGAGAGTGGCTCTTTATTTGGGACGCGTGGAGCCCTAATACGCTTATTAAAATAATTGGCCTCCACGCGTGTCCACTCGCCCATTATAACGATCGCGCGGCACTACGCGAGAGACGCAAATAAAACGCGAGATACTGATTTTTTTACTCTTTTTATTTTTTATTTTCCATTAGAGGTGCGAGGTTCGAGAATTACCTACGTATAGCGCGAAGCGCGCGGATAACGATCGCTCGTTAAGCGAACGACACTCTCGCGCTTTGCGTTCACTCGCAGCTTCCGCTCGCGCTCCAAACTGGAAATTTTTCACTCGCGGCCCAAGCGAAGATGCGTTTTTCACGAGCGATTTAACACGTTGAAGCAGCTTCCCGCTAGCGGTTTTATGGCAGTGGATAAATAATTATACCGAATGATTTATCCCGCGGCCCGACTTTGCCGGACACTGAAGCTTATATATATAATATACAATAGCCAAATCAACGCGCTAAAGCGCGTATCTTACGTTTCTTGGATTAGCAAATCGATGAAATCGAAATTTAATTTTATTCATATGCGTATGTATTTAAAATACATTTCATAAATATTAGGCAATTAAAATTTAAGGATCATTTTATTATAACGTATTAATAAAATTAAACGATCATTGATAATAATAATCTTCTTTGACTATTAAAATTGAAATATTAAATACCGATCAGAATATTTCGAATTTTGGTGCTTTTAACCGGAAATGTATCCTCTAATCAATCAAATTACTTTTTAAAATGCTTAAAAAGATCCTACCATCGTTTTTCTAAAAGAGGTTTTTCGTTTTTCTAATACTCGGTTATAAACGGTGATTTGATTACGCCAAGAAATAATTTAATTCCGATTTTAATTTACAATATCAAAATGATTTTATTATTCCAAGCTACCGCGGTAAGGAGAACGACTGTTAAGAAAAATATCCATTTCGCGCTTAATGTGTTTGCCACTATTCCTCTTTACAAAAGTCTCTCCCTCGTCCTAAGTTTAGCGAATGAAATGTTCCCTTGAGGTGAGTAGAAAAGTTTTGATGTAGCAACTTCGAACGGGGGTGCAAGTAATGCACCGGTTACATAAGGGAAAACAACTTGAGTCAAGTAGTTTCAACAATCGCATATTACTTTCTTATTGTTCATTATAAAATACCAAATGACCCATTTAATTTGTCCGAACGACTGCAATTTTTCCGCGCCAACGAGCCTCGGCAAATAGATTCTGCGAAATGAGCAAGTAACGAGCATTTTAGTTGGGCACTGTGTGTGTGTTTTTCCGGCTAACGAAACGGCGGCAGCGTCAAAGTTAAAAAGAGCCAGCCGGAAGTGAGCCAAGAGCTCCAGAGAGGAGGAGGGTTCAGTCTCCCTCCTCTTCACCCCCGTCAAAAGGCACGCGAGAGGAGGGCGGGCAAAGCGAGGCGCAAAACGTGAAATTTATATCAACGCGTGATTAGGGTCGCAAAAATATCGCAAACATTAGTCGTACGCGAAACAAATGGCAAACACTTTGTCGCTGAGGAAGTTCTCGTAAGAAGTGGCCCGGGAGTGGGCGGGCGGAGTCAGGGGGGAGGCGCCGCGCCGAGTTACTCCGGCGCTAACGAAGACAAAGCACGCCGACATGCGCTCGCATAGCACACATGTGACGCTCGCCGAGAGTGCGCCTATTTTGCGCGCAAAGCGAACCAAGTCGCGGCCGAGCAGGACGAATTAATTTTTAACGCATGGCAACTGGGTCGCCTTGCAGATAAAGAATCTTGGCCTCGTCGAGCCTCCGCTCGACTTATGCCGCACGGAGAAATAGAGCCAAGCTGCCCCGACTTTCTCTCCTCCTCTCTCTTCTTTCTTATCCTTACGCGTTCCCTTTCTCTAGTGCCGGCTGCCCGCCTACGGTTTCTCAGTCTCTTTTGCCGTTTACTGGGGAGTAAGTTTTTAATGAAATCTTATGTAAAGAAAGCCGGAGAAATGTTTTGTCGCTCGCTTTCGAACGAGAGAGACATCAAGCAAGGCTGAAACACCGTCTGTCGTCGCACCCCTTTTTGTATTGATTTTTCACGTGATTATACTAATTGGAAGCTTGTTTATAAGTTTCCTGCGATGAAGGATGTAAATACTCACTGTTCTCTTATGAAACTCCTTTCGAGCTTGCGATATTCAAAATTCAAATCCAAGAATATCATTTGTATTTTTTTCATTTTATTTAAATAAGAAACGAATTACGAAATAAATCAAAACATGATATAAGATATAAAGGTAAAAATATAAAGATCATACACTAAAAAAAAAAAAAAAATGTGCCGATCCAACAAATTTTGTTAAATCCTCCTTACAAAAAAATTTTTAGTTAAAAAATCGATTTTGTTAAATATTTCGTTAATTTAACTAAAACTTTGATTACCGACGCTTTGGCGGAGTGACAGATTTCACAGCTTGGGCGATCGGGGAAGTTAAGCAACTCTTGCGGCGGGTACTACTTTGATAGGTGAACGCTGCGGAGTCGCGGCTTTCTCGATCGCTTAGGTATGGTTCCACACTTCACAAAATGAGCGGGAGGTGTGTGAGTCTGACAGATTCGGTAAACAGGCCTACGAAATGTGACTTTTGTGTATCCTATGTGAGCATTCTCAGTAATACACCGACCACTCCGGAGCGGATTTTCCTATAATTGGCATTTATCCCTCTGGGTTTGGCCACAGGCTTTCCCCGCTCCACAGACATAACCCTGGGCGAATGCGGAGTGGCGAGGTAGGGATTCTTAGAGGAGACAGAGATGTGAGGTCCGCCGGCGGTAAAAGTCCTGGTGGTTTGCAAGGGGAACGGAGTTAGTGGTGTGTCTTCCTCTCACCCGGCAGTCGTCATAGGTTATAGAGTTTTCGTTAATGATAAATGTGAATTCAATCACTACTGGCATTTATTTGTTTAGATGTACAATATTAATCATAAATATATATTTTAGTCACAGATTCATAAAATAAATTATATAATGCGTCGTTATTCAACACA
>JAWWEN010049484.1:0-11522 GCA_035582955.1 Sycophila texana
AATAATATTTACATTTATGATTTTAAAAAAATTTAAGGAATCGTTGAAGTATCGATTCTTCGATTCTTTTTTTAGAATACTTGTTGGGAATCGATTCTTAGGAATCGATTTTTTTTTTAGGAATCGGCCATCTCTTATATCTCTCGTCCTCAAGCAATCTCCTCTTCCACGTTTTTCCATTTCCATGCAAAAATTAAAAAAAGGCAAACGAAATAAAAAAAAATGCTTCCAGCAAATAGAGGAGCAGCTTTTTTGAAGGAACCCCCGAAGAAATAAAAAAAAAAAGAATCCGAAAGAGCCGCCGCGTCCGCCTTATTCGACGAGCGTCGTCTCGGCGCTTGTATACGAGCGCGCGGCGACACCGGACCCAAAAAAGGGAATGCGTGTCGGATGCTATTAGCGCGATAATGCGCACACACGCGGGCGCTTTGCGCAATTGCGCGTATCGCGATCTGCCCGCCTCCTCCCCTCACCTCCCTGCAGTACTACGCGCGCATCTCGGTCTGCCGTACGAAACCGCCGAGGCGTTAAAAAAGTGCTTCCCAAAAGACTTCGACTCGCGTGCCCCTCTTCCCCTCTCTCCGTAGCCTTATTTAAGGAAAGTAAGGCTCGACGCTCGAAATGAGCGCGTATACACCGTAAACGAGGCGGTCATAATGCGTGAGAAGCCCGGCTTTTTGTTATCCCGGAAGTTTTTGTGCGCCCGCGGAAATTATAATGCTAATGATGCACTCGCGGCGGCGGTGATTTTTAGGTCAAAAGGACGTTCTTTTGAAGGAGGAGCATGAGAATGAACGAGTCGCGCTACTCCTATACACACGCGCGTCGGATTGTTTAGTCTGGGCCTTTGAAACGTGTCTCTTATGGTAATCGCGGAGCCATTCGTTCATTTTTTTTTTTCATTTTTTATTTTTTTTTTTTTTACTTGGCGCGGTGTAATTTCGGTCAATTCGCATGCTGATGTATTCACGAGACAAACAAAAAAAAAAGAAAAAGAAAACAAGAAAAAAAGGCAGGATCACTGCGGTGAAATTCGTCGTTTAAATAACCTTCGTTTTCAAAGCCTCGCGTTATTTATACATATATCGAACGGACAACGGGCATCCGAGGAATGCCATAGCTACCTTTAATAAAATGCATTCGCACAATTTGTAGGATTATAAACGAAGGTGAAACGTTGCGCGTTTATAAGCGATACAACGGTGAATAAGGCGTAAACGCGTAATAAAAGGCGCGACGAGCGCGGGAAATGTTCCATGTGTTTCTTTTTTAAAAAGTTAAGGACGGCATATCCGCCGCGCGCTGCGATCGTTAAAAAAATTTTCTTAAACCGCACCGAGTTTTAAAATCTTAATGCGTCGGGTAAACTGGTTCCGAGACCATTCATTATCATCGCCCCAGTCAATTAAATACGTTTTTATAGGCTCTCATATGGCCAATAATAGACATTTTATCGTTAATTCATTCAATTTTCCTAATGCTGTTTACCGACGGCCACTAATTCCATTGACCAAAAACACACGGGAAAAACGAAGAAAATACTTTTTAAGATCATCTTTATATCGTTTAAGCGATTTCTACGAAGTTGAAGCAAATTGAACGAGCCAATCATAAATTAACATCTTCCTTACAAATTATCATTCAAACTTTACAAACTTTAATGTCGCATTAAAATTTCAAAAAGGAGCGTATATATATATTAGGCACTATAATGTATGCAGATTTCAAATCATTAATTCGCATTCTTATGTGTATCAAACCCGAACAATCAATTTACAGAGCCCGATCTACACTTCCCGCGTGGGAGTACAACATTCCCGACTTAACTGGCGAGCCGAAATCCGCGATCGAGAGCCCGCTCCAAAAAAAGGAGCGAGCGCGGCCAACCTGCGCCAAGATCTCAATCTCCCCTGTAGCGCTCGAATTTCGACATCTCGCCGAGTGTAAACACGCGCCGATAAAGACCTCCTCTCTCCTCTTAGTCTCTCTCCGGCTCGACAAAAAAGTCAACCCATCCTTCCCCTGTAATCTCGATCGGCGAGACGGGAATCGCGCGGGGGGCAGGTAAATTGCCGCGGAGACAATAACGATAAACATGACAATTAGAACTGCCCAGAGAAGAGGGGAGGGTAGGGAGCTGCGCGTAACGAGGATCCGGTTTTTCCCGCGTGGATTCGCGGAAAGGGGAAGCCGAGGGACAAAGGGCTCACCAATGTGCCGGGCGTTTAAATCGCCCCGGCCGCAATGCGGTGATTTAAACGCGCGGCGGGAAACCCGCCGGGTATATGCATGTAGGTATATACATATATACGCAGCTGGAGTATATTTTGGCGTTCCTTCGCAGCTGAAGTTAATAAGAGGAATAAAAGTTGATCGAAAAGGCTGCGGTGATTCGGAATGTATAATAACTGACTGGTTGTCTCATTAATAAATTAAACTTTTCGAACGTGTCGTAGCCTTTGTTTTAAAATTCACTCGTAAAATGTGTATTTTAAAAATATTTAAATAATTTCTATAAAAATACGTTTATAAATGCAGTGAAAATTTGTTCTACTATAAATAAACGACACTTCACTAATTTTTGCAGCGAATTTTTTGAGGATTTAACATTAGAGGGTAATGAAAGGAATCGATTCAATTTGACGAGCCACTCTGCATTTAGGCCTTGATTGACGATTAATTGCAAGGTGTATACAGCGACGGCGATGGATCGTATTAAGTGGGACAATGAGGCTTAAGGAGGGGCTTGTGCGGAGATCGTTAATATTTAAATTTTGAAAGATTGGGATCGTGAGCGGACAATGCTGCTGCAATATCTTTGTTGTGTTATCGGGGGGGCATGATCGTCGTGCATTAGTAATCGACTTATAAATTGCTTCTAGAGGTTCCACGCGCTCCATCGGTATACTTATTCTTCATAGTATGAGAAAACTTGGTGATGGTTTCTTTTGAATCACGTTTAAAAAAATGTTGTTCGCAATTTTTTTTTTTCGCGCACCGATGATGATGCGATGAAGAGCATTGTAATGCGAAAGCTTCTCCTGACCCAGATACATTTATTACTTGGTCTTACTTTTACTTATATATATACAGACAACATAATTATTTAATTTTTAATATTTTAATTTTAATTAAACCAGGTAATTAGATATTTATATCTCTCTAAATATGAATAAGTGAAATTCGCATCAAATAAGTGAACGTAAATTGATTCCGCGTGATAAATCTTTCACTTGAAAATTGACTATTCACTTATATTCGCAATTCCAACTACTCTCCTGCTAGAAAAATAACCTACTTCAACATCAATTCTGCTACTTCCCATTCAGCGCAAAAATGTCTGCGATTTCTGTTACCCTTTATAAAATGATTTAAAAAATAGCACTATGCAAATGTTATCCTAGCCTCTTCAGCTACACCGTCCAAAAGCACTTCTCGGTATAATAATGTACCCGATCACAAGGCAGACGATGTATTATAGGATCTCGTCGTCGCGAGAACTGTACCGCGAGGCCGGCGAACGGGGGAGAGCAACATCACATCTCAACTGGCGTCCAGCGGTATAGAAAAGGAGAGCAAGGCGCGCGCGGTATGCGCGCACCCATACACTCGCGCGGCGCGAGTTCGCCGAGAGCGAGAAAGAGGACTCGTGGGTGGGCGCGCGATCGTAGGCTGGCCGCTCTCGCAGCTGGCGCACCACGTGACCTCCCCAAGGACGCGGCCATTTTCAATGAAAATATCCTTCTCTCTCGCATCTCGCTCCTCGCGCTTTCCTCCTCTTCTTCGCATTTATTTTTTCCCTCTTTTCGAGCCGATGAATGAGAGGTGAATCGCGGCGCGAGTAATACGCCGCCGAGGCGTGGGCGGGTTTTTCGTGAAAGCGCCGACGGTGTGTATCCGACTTTTCGGTGGGCGAGGGATACTGCGGTGGGACACGCGACAGAGTGACCGCGAGAGACACCTTGGCCCCGAGCACCGTCGTGGGAGTTTTCGTAAATTAGTCGCTGGCATTGAGCCGAGTGGCACCTTTTTTGCGGAGGCGTTTTATCTTAATTTTCAGATTTCTTCTTTTTTTTTTTTCTTTATCAAGTGTATACACGAATGCGTGACTTTCCTGCTATTATCGTTCCTTTATTTCGAGTGATAAAGATATATTTATACGTTACTTTATAAATTTTTCTTTTTTACAAGAGATCGAGATGAAACATTCGCTGGCGACTGTTATTCCTTTGTTTCGAGCGATGAAGATACATCTTAGTTTTTTTTTATTCATTTACTTATTTGTTAGCCAGATACATTTACATAGGCTATAGCATATTTTATTATAAATTTTCCGTTTATTTTTTTACGAGAGATCGAGATGAAACGGACGTACATTTAAAGCGAGCAATTGAAAAAGCACCTATTAGAAATCGTTGTGTTTCCAGTAAAAGAAAACGCAAAAAAACCGGTTGATTATATCGGCCAGGAATCTGTACACCCAACGGGCCGTTTCTACGAACGGCTAGCGACGGGCATCGCTTTAAACGCAAAACACGATTTATCTAAGTACAAACAAGTCGAGGCGAAAAATCGACCGTTAAGAAATATGTCAAAGACGTGCGCGTATACCCACGTTATGAAAACGATTCAAGGTAATCAATCCAGAGGGAAAAGAAAAATCGGCACGATCGTGAATTCACTCGTTACCTTTATTTTATTTTTTTATAGTTATTTTCGAAAAATCGCGGAATAAAAAAAAAAGTGGTATAGGATCCGATCGTTATCGGGGCCCAGCGCGAACTTTCTCCCGCGTTTTCCCCTCGCACTTATATACTCCGCGGCCGAATCAAACGGCGATCGCATCGCATACATCGTGCAGAAAACAACGAGCTACCACTTTCGATCGCGTACGCCGATAAAGCTGCCGGAATTCTTCCTGTATTACGATACCGATTCCCCCCTCGAGTCTGTAACTCGCGCCGCTTTTTTTTTTCTCTTTCCTCGATTCCGCATTCGGTATGTACAACCGGCATTCTTCGGGCAGCTCGTTGCTTTATAAAAGAGGCAGTCATTACTGAGGAAAAAATGAAGGGACACTTTGGTCTACTTTATAACTCGGCGCGTGCAATAATACGTAAATGAAAATGTATTCTCACGTTTCGCGGTGACGCAACGGTTTGGTAACGAGAGGAGAAAAAAATCGAGCTCGTTTGAATGTTTCAGAAAAGTCGAGCTCCTTAAACGGTGCACTTTATTATCCCAGATAACACGTGAAGAAAAAAAAATTCGTTTTGTCCCGTTGAGAAGTGTACACACGTTATTATACCAGTGTAACTCGGCAAAGCGACGCTTCGGGCGATACCGATCGGTGCATTCTCACATTAAGATTATTATTAGCCGTTGAAAATATTCGCGTCGTTATATGCGCGGCTCGGCGAGGGAATAAAAAAAAAGTGCCGCGCGGGGGTCTTAAATCCATTGCTCAATGGGCGCGCGATGTCTATCAAAGAGACGTAAAGCCGCGAGTAAACGTCGCACGTGTGTACACAAACGCTTTATGTACTGCGCTTTCTAGAAATTCTCCGGCGGCGATAATTCAAATTTTCCCGCGCCGGGCTGAATCACGCGGCAAGCTCGACGAAATTTATTAGTCGTCTGGAAGAAAAATGGCCGAAACTTTTGATAAACTGTAACGAGTGCCGTAAATTTTCTCTCTCGCGATCTGAGTTGTACCTTTTCTTTAAAAAAAAAAGATAAATAAATAAAATCTGCGTAGGCAGGTGAATCACTGTTATTAGCTATGTTCAAAAAAAGGAGCAAGAAATTAATCAGTAGGAGGAAAATTTCGTTCTACACCTTCGAAATAAAAAAAAAATAACTCTATTCGGCAACCTTCACGCGGGCAATAAACAATATGCTTTTTATTGCTGCTACCCTCGACTACAAAAAGTCGGTGATCCGGCAAAAACAGTCGTAACGACTTCTCTCCACTCGGCAAATAAAAACGGCGAATTCCCCATTTAAAACAAAAAGTAAACACAGAAGAGAAAAAACCACAAGCCAAGCGCCTGGAGCAGCAACCCCGGCGTTCCTCGAAAGAAGACGCGCGCGAGAATGTACAGTAAACGAGGCAAGCGAAAGAAAAAAAAACGGGGGAGATTCGCGACTCAGGAGGCTCGCGCGAATGAAGGAGAGTACAGCCGCGAGCTCTCGCTTACGTAATTTCACTTGCTGCGCAACTTGGGGTACATGCACACGTAAGCGCGCGCGGCGCTTACATTGTGCCAGGCTCTTTTTCCGCGCGTGGCCGCCTCCGTGCGCGCCGATATACATTCGCGCGAGCGCCACGTACGTGTGTGGGCGTAAGGAGATGAATCCGCGGCGAAGACTCGGGGAGGTTCGATCGTGATCGACGTACCCGGTGAGTCTCTTGGATTTGTCATACTTTTTTTTTCTTGCTTCGAAATTTTACGATTATTAGAATTGGAATTTTTATTTATTTATTTATTTTTTTGGTGATAGAGCGAGTGAGAGATGATTGAAGATTTTTGATAGTATCTTTGTAGGATGCGCATGTCTTGTAATTGAGGAGTTGAAATGAAAGAAAATATATGATTGATTTATGTTTTCTGAAAAACTGCATTGAGTCTCTTTTTAAACAATTATCGAGTGGTCTAAAAATAAAGTTGACTTGTAGCTTATAAAGATTCTTCTTGAAAATTAAAAATTAATTTTTAACATTATTCACTGATTTTCAAAGGAGCGACTTCTTCGTCAGTCACATAAATTAATCTCGAAACAGAAGAAAATTTCAGAATATTTAAGCGAGCATATAAAAAGAGTTACCGCATCTTTTTGTATAAAAAAATCAATGAATAAACAAATAAATCACCGTTAATATAAGCCAATTGAAAAAATATCACCATTCACTTTCTGCCACACTTCAAACCATCCAAAAACAGTATATCTCGTGAATGAAGAACGGTCAGTGAGCTTTTCCGACCGCAAGTGAGCTTACAGTACGAATTGCGGTGATTACTGCAAACCGACGAAGTTAAAAGACATACACGATAATTTTTGAAGTAAACCCACTGAATTTAAGCCGCGTACTCTCTTTCCTACAAGATTCAAGGGCTCTGCGATTGCAATAGTTACCACCACCTGCCGTGCGTCATGCTCCAAAACAAATCACTTCTTTTTCAAATCCACCGATCGAAAAAAAACTGCCACTTATTGTCTCCCTTCCGAAGTTCGCAAATCAACGCAAAAAAAAAGATTAGCCGCCTTGAAAGAAGAAAAAGATTGACCGCTGCATCCGATAATCCTCGCGATCAAGCTTCCTCGCCGGACATCTTTGGCTCGCTCGGAGCATTCCGGAGCTCTGCTCTCCCCCTTTTTTTTTTTTGTTACCCCGATCGGCTTCGCGGAAGCCCGGTAGCTCCCCCGGTCTCTTCCCAACGGCCTTTCGCGGACTCCCAATTCTCCTCTCCCGCTCCCGCGAAACCCATGCACCTCTCTCTTTCTCTCTTTCGCTCTCTCTCTCTCACACACAGTGTCCCTCGTTCGAGCGCGCACCGATATCGGCGTCCCTCTCGCATTCCTCCGGCGCGCTCGCGCGCCTCCTAAGTTCCTAAGCCGATGCTGCACTGCTCACCTTTCCCTTCTTCGACGAGGAGCCGCGCGGCGATACCTTTCCGCGAGCTCGACGCGCGGTGACGTAATTTCGGCGCGCTCGTTGCGCAACCGCGCGCAGCGACGTATATAATGCAGCGCCAGGGGGAATGCGCGCTTTTGATACCTCTCGTGAGTCTGCCACAGCCCGTGCGGATTCCCTCCTCGGGGTAGTCTCTCTCCTCCGTCCGCTGGTCCCGGCGGCGTGCGCGGCGCGGGCCTTGTAAACAAGCCGAGTCCGGGGCGCAAAGGTGCGCGCTGCGGAGAGCGGAGAGCGCGCGCGAATCGGTTGCTGGCCCGGGAGCTGCCGCGGCGACTCTGCCGAGCGCCGAGCGCCGGATCCGTGGGCAGGCTCTCGCGCGCCGCGCCGAGATGGAAGTGGTGGGCAGGTAGGTAGGCGCGCCGTGGGGGGAGCGCGGGGGAGAGGGCAGCGAGCATATACGCGCCGCCGCGCGGACGTGTCTTGAATGGAGCTGCGGCCGACGCTGAGAGAGAAGGAGAGAGGAGAGTATCTCCGTCTCGCTGCAGTCCCTTCCCTTCGGACCCCCTCCTGGGGCCCGTCCGCGCGGGATTCCTCTCGCGATTTTGCGGGAGAGGAAGAGAGATGCTGCGGGGATTTTGCGCGGGGGGAGCGTAAGAGAGAGAGAGAGAGAGGCACGTGCACGGCGATCGATGACGCTCGGCCGATCGGGACACTTTGCCGACCATCCGTATATTGTATATACGATGTTTTTCTTTCGGGAGCTGATTCGAGGTTTCCGATGGTATGCGAGGCTGTGGGTGTGCACGAATTTGGAGCTACTGTCGAGAGTGGAAATTGCTGAATGGGCGGTGTGATGGAGTTTGTTTTCGTCAAAGGTGGATTGGCTTACGTGGAAAGGCAAGATCTACTCAAAATTGCAATAGTCTGTTCGATAATCTTCACAGACTGACATTACTGGAAAAGTTGCAATCATTTCTTATAATACTGAAACTATTGTAATTTTTAATAAAGAATTTTTTTCCGTGCAGAATTGTTACTTTTCATTTAAGAGTGGTATGAAAATTGTTTTCTAGATCGGCAGAAAATGGAAGCAGATCGTAACTTTCAATAAAAAATATATATTTTAATTTGTAGAATTAACGTAGAAAATCAATTGATGTTATTCTTATCCTTTACTAAGAATAGTATCTCAGAAATCTATACTTCACTGTCTAATCTCTGCTTTTTTTCAAGAATACTGTAAATAGTGGCTATGTTTTGTTTTCCTTTCTTTTCCTTCCATGAAATAGGTGTGAACAAGCACTTCTCATGTTTTCAAAAAAAAAAAAAAAAATTCTCACGTCGGTGCTGCAGACAGGCTCCTCACTTTTTATCTATCAGTAGTATGAGTCAGAGCCGGTAAGACTCTGGGCCGATATCAAGCGTCTAAATCGCGCTCGAAAAATCCTGCATATCCGCCGAGCAGAGACGAGCGTTTAATTAGCCTATTAACTCCGCTCTCGATATTTGCACCGGTAATAAGAAAACAAAGGCAACCGTTCAAGGATTTCGCGGGAGCCAATTACTCGTCTTAATGTAAGCGATGCAGCGGCACTCTGCATAACCGATCAGCCAGGTATCGGCAAAAAGTGCCGTCAGTTTCAAAAGAAATTTTTTTTTTTAAAACGTCGAGCGGAAAGCTGGGAGGCATGCCTTTTAAAAGCAAACGAGACGCAGTAAGAGAGATAAATAAATAGATAAACAAATAGAGAAAGAGAGCGAGGGAGCGACTCCGCGGAGACAAAGTCTTTTGGGCGCGGAAGCCGATAAATGGCACAATGGCCTTAAGGCCACAGCACGTAGTCGCACCTTTTTTTTTTGTCCCCCCCCCCCTGCCGATTTCTCCTGGCCGACTACTGCGACATGGAGTCTCGGAGAAAACACCTGCGTGTCTCTCTTTGACGGATATAATGTATATATCACTCCCGACGACGCGACTCTTTTGCCGGGAGGCTGGTATAAACTTGTCCGTGAAACTGTTCTCGATCGATCGTTACATCGATCGCGGCAAAAATCGTTCGCGGCCATTAATTTTACGCTCCGATGCAAATTGCAAAGCTTACAGTTGGTGTACACTTCGTCCGAATGATGTTAGAGCTGAATGCGGGGGCATTCGATGTATTATACCGTGTCGCGGTGTATTTCCCACTGGGCATTCGTAATCCGGCCCCGAGGACTATTACATGACTCAACGCACGATCATTGTGATATAATTACATTTTAAGCCAAATATGGAACGCGGTACCATCGGGCTGAAACGCTAAGTGACTTTCCGAGTCGGAGTCTCGCCGTGCATTTAAAAAAAAAAAAAAATGTTTCGACGGGTCGAGATTTTCGAAAGGAAAGCTTAATGCATCCAGGTTTTTAGCAAACTCTCCTTGCACGATTGAGCTTTCTACTTAAGTTTTGTAAGATGTTTTTTTGCACTTAAAAAGTTTTTAACCAAATAACGAAGAAAAATATCTTACGTCTATTTAATTAATAGAATAAACGCATATTTTTTATAAAATATTATAACATTATATACATTTTTTATGTAGAATATTATATACACTGTTAAAAAGTTGTATTTAGAATTGAAAACTAAACAATGTAAAAACATAAAATATGTGTATTAACTAATAAACAGCATAAATATTGTGTGTTTTATTTTAATTGCTTCAGAAAGCTGTATTTTAAATATATTCTTTGTATTAATCATGAAAACACAAAAAAGAGTATACATTAAACAAATATTTTTTATCGAAAATTGTACTTTCATATAACGAAATATAAAAAAAAAAACAGAAATTTTAACCGTGCATCGTCTCGTTAATAAATCGAAAAGCATGCTAAGATATTTTATTAATAAAAAATATTTTTATTCGTATAGTAAGTGTACCACCGCACCGGCTCGTACACAAATTTTTCTTCCCCAGAAGTTCACCTTCAGAAAAAACTTGACAAAGGATTTTCTCAAGCTCTAATTCCCTGTATTAAAAATAGAAAACTCATTGACAAAGTAAACGCGCGGCTTAAGTAGCTCGCATACCCGCGATTACGACCGCGGACGGGAGGCAAAAGTCGTGCCGAGGAGAAAGGTCTGCGGCGCGCTCGACCTCCAGAAAAGCGAAACCCTCGACAAATTTGCTTTAAAGCGAACATCCTCCGGAGAGACTGTGACACTCGGCGCGCGTCTGTATGTGCGCTCGAAGGCAGCGGCATGCACGTAACGGGGAGATATGGGGTGGGGGTGGCAAAAAGCGCAGAGAGACGCGCGGACTGAAATCGGTCAGCGGGTCAGAGGCGACGGCGAGTTTCTCGGGCAGGCTCCGCCTGGGCCACCTGCACGCTGCCGATCGAGATCTCACCATAAATGGTAGCGACGATATCGTCTCCTCCTGCGCGCTGTTTTCTTTTTTCCCCTAATTTCGGCACTTACAATTAGTCTCAATTGCTTTTTGTTTCTACGCACCGGGAAGCTTTTATTACTTGGGCCATTATCGGTGCTTCTTCAATCTAGAGGAGAGAGAATTATGCCGATCGATCGGAGTAATTTTTATCGGGTAGGAACGAGTGACTGAAACTTTAATTTCTTTTATTTTTTTCAGTTTAATTGGACTCAGGTCAAGTTCGGTCATTTTCATAATTCTCTTTTAAAACACTCTTAAAGTGTGTCTTAAGACACTATCATAATATCTTAAGAACCTTTTATAGTCCACATTCCATATTAGTGTCTTAAGGGGGGTTTATACCTAAAAATTTTTTTTTGGAAAATAATTTGAAAATTAAAAATTTATATTTTCTACTAAATATTCTAGAAATATGTTATATTCCTGACAAAATGAGCCCAGATAGAAATTTTTAG
>JAWWEN010049495.1:0-11521 GCA_035582955.1 Sycophila texana
TATTCTAATCAATTTTATTCGATTGCTCATGAAAAAAGACAACTTTCTGATAAAATATGATCGCTGGGAAACCGTGCTAAGGGTTCCGAGCGATTATTTTTTATCAGAAAGTTGTCTTTTTTTATGAGTAATCGAATAAAATTGATTAGAATAGGAGTGTCGACTTCAAAAATTATTATTGGTGATGGCATCTTTCCCAACTCGGGCTCCGAGATGTCACTTTTCCAACTGGAGCTTGAGATGGCACCTTTTCTAACCGTATTACGAGGTGGCACCTTCTTGCTCCAGCTCCAGGATATATTCTCATATTTATATTTTTCATAAACCTGAAATGTGAAATGAAAGTCACGTTTTTTTGTAATTTTTAGTGTGATACCATAGGGGATGTCGCTTATATGGTAGATTGGTATCAGTTAACGGCAAAAGAAGCGAGAAATCTTGTTTTGATAGTGGCGTCAACGCAACATTCAGTCGTTTTGACTGCAGGAAAAATGGCAAATCTGAATCTTCAAAGTTTTTCAAACGTTAGTGTGAAAGAATTCGAGTTTTAATTTGCTTTTTCATGTATAGATTTAATAACTTTTCTTTATAAAAAGAAAACATTGATTGTTTCAGGTTCTCAAAGCTTCTTTCACGTATTTAAATATGCTACGAACAGTCACGTATGCGAGCTAAATGCCGTGTATGGTATTTTAACATTGTTTATAATATTCAATGAAATATGATCTATAATTTTCAAATAAAACCAAATTATCTTTTTTGCAAGCGAAAGATTTTCTAATTTGCCTGAGAAATGTAGAGTGAATGATTTCGAGTAGCTTTCTTTTCTATAAATGAAGAAAACATCAGAATATTCACCAGTTGCATAGTGTTCGGTATTATTCATCTTCGTCACGATTTATTTACTGAACAATCTTCCAGGACAAAATCCACACAGAAAAAAAAATTGGTAGAAATGTGCATCAAATTTATATGAAGCTATAAAAGTTAAAAAAAAAAGCTACTTAACTTCTAGAAAGTACTTAAACATGCTCAGGACAGTAACGACTGTAAGTTAAATCTATATGTGAATAGAAAAGAAAGTCTATATTTGAAGTTCTTAAATGATCATGTTAGAAATTATTTTGTCGCTATAATAAAGCAAACTTTTATGACGCATCAATTTATCTGCAGCATTATATCAGTAAAAAAATTAATTTAAGAAAATTCGAAAGAGCTAAAAATAATTATCGGATTCTCGTAAATAAAAGTGGTTATTTCAGTGATTAACTATAAAAAATAATTCACCATTTTTTAAAAACACTTTATAATGTTCTTAGTCATAAAATAGATTAAAAAATGGTTATTTTAGTTTTTATAGGTAGCACTCATTCTGAATTGAATTTAAATACTGAAACTGTCTTTTATAAAGCAAAAGAAAAATTCTTTCCAAATACCTTGACACCACTTTCGAACTTCCCCGCTGAAACTCCGACGCTTCCCTGCGAGCCTCCAACAAACAAAACAAACTTTCACTATCGAAAGTTGCACGCATACTGAGCGTCCGTCTGTGGACAAACCCCGTCGCTGCCGCCCATACCAAATTTATAGGGAGCAATTTGACTTGCGGTACTGTCGATCAGAGCTACACTTTACATGCTCGATGAGGTGTCCACCGTGTGCGCGCGCGTGCGTCCTCCGACGCTCCGATCGCTCGTCTATAACTCTATAATATATCGGTGATTCGTCGAGGCTGAAACGCGGGGATGTCGTCGAAATGCGAGAGGAGCACCCGGGATTTCGAGTATGCGGTGCAGCTGACGAGACTCCTGCTGCTACCCTTGGGAATCTGGCCCACTCACTCGGCCAGTTACCATAATATCGTGAGGCCCTTGGCTAGAATTGTCTGCCTGTTCATCATGCTCTTCGTCATTGTGCCGCTTTGTCTCTTCATTTTCATGGTCGTCCAAGATCTTAGGGTAATATTCTATGGTTATAAAAAAGCATGCTACGTAAATGAATAGGCGAGAATAAGTTGTTTCCATTATTTTTCACTTTTTCTTTTCTTCTTCGATCTTCTTGAATCGACCACATTCATCTTCTACAATGAGAGGAATGCACTGTGATGAAGAATAGTTTAAATGTTTTTGCTCGTCAATGCTCATTCGGAGATATTGTCCTATAAGTATTTACAAACAGAATCATGGAAACTAATCCTACCACTTCTCGTGATCTACACATCACTGTCAATGCTTTCAGGTCCGCTTAAAACTGTTCGGTCCATTGGGCTTCGGTTTGATGAGTATGTTCAAATACGTGGTGGTGATCCTGAGGGAGCGTGAGGTGTCGGCATGTTTCACGAACATGTCACTGGACTGGCAAACTTTGCGTGGAGTATCTGAGCGCCGAGTCATGCTGAAGAACGCCAAGACCGGACGCATCCTCACCATCATCTGCATAATCTTCATGTACAGCAGTGGATTGCCTTTCATCACGATCCTGCCACTGACCAGAGGACCTGTCATGAGCGGCAACGTCAGCCTCAGGCCGCTTGCCTATCCCAGCTACTTTATTTTCTTCAATCCACAGGTAAGGCCAGTTTATTCACATCCCTAGTGAAATAATCTTGTAATAACTGATAAAATCTCATAGATTCTGGTGCAAAAACTAAATAAGATGCGGTTTCGTGCACCGTTTTTATAAGTTTTTATATCAAGATATCGTTTCAATGGGGATTTATTTCTTAAACTGGATAAAAGTACATAGCAATTTTTACTATGTTTTATAGTAAAAATTGTCATAGGTTGAGTATATCCCGCTGTTCCTACGGAACATAGTAATTTTTACTATAACATTTTTCTCCTTGCACTATGCCCCGAAGGCCCACCACGTCCCAAGACCTACTATGCCCTGAGTTCCCCTACTTTTCAATATCTTAGATTTGATTTCTATTTTGCAATTTTAGATCAGACCAGTATACGACTTTGTTTTTACGGCTCACTGCATGTGCGGCTTGGTGAGATACTCTGTGACCTGCGGAGTCTACAGCATCGCCATCGTCTGCATCATGCACATTTGCAGCCAAGCCAGCATCACCTCGTCGATGCTTGAGAAACTCGCTGAAAACTTCAATTACAAATTGCTTGGTGAAATCGTTACTCAGCATTTACGGTTTCTTAAGTACATTAAGCCATTACCTATACTTTTAATTCATTGTTGAAATAAATTGTCATATATGAGGTAGGTCCCTTCACGATGTTACATTTACCTTAGATTCGCTTCAAAATTGGAGGTCATCTTCAATCAGATCTGCATGGTAGAGATGTTTGGAGGCACCTTCATCATCTGTTTTGTTGGATATTATTTGATCACAGTAAAATGAACTAAGATATCATTTATCTTTGCAATTCACTTCATGAAGACCTCTGATAGCGTCATCAGCATAGTCGAATCTACTATTCCATAACCAGGAAAAATAACTAAAAATCTGATTTCATAAATGTTAGCCATCTAATTGATGGAAAATTCGTAAAAGTTTTAAATTGTAATTTTTTTAATAGTATATTACACAACAAGGGAGGTAAAATAAGAATGGTCCCAGATCGCACGTAAATAGTCAAACGTGCGATCTGAGGCATTCTTTTTTACCTCCCATGTAGTGTATACTATTTTTCACTACAACCGTGTCAAAATTTCTACATTCTCCGTATGGTGTAGGGGGGGAATGTGGTACTTTCAACGCGGGCGTAGTGAACATTTATTTTATTTCGCTACTCTAGAAAATGCATTCAGTGATATTCACTGATTTATCAGTGAGGATCAGCGCAATGCCGATAAATCAGTGAATTTCACTGATAAATCAACGCATTCTACTGGTAAATCAGCAAATTTCACTGATAAATCAGCAAATTTCACTGGAAGGAATTTAGAGAGTAGAAAGGTACCAAATTTAACCTTTGGTGGCGCAGTCGAAAGTCTTCGTTAGGCGAATTAATAACAAAATAAATAATAGTCATACAATTTGTATAAATATTTCAGGAGTACGAAAACAGAGAAGGCATAGCAACTGCCACTTATCTCATGCAATTGGTATCTTTCGTCTTCAACATATTTATCCTGTGCTACATCGGAGAAATTCTCACGGAGCAGGTGATATCTTCTACGAACAGTTTTAGCTTCCCTGTTGAAAACGACCACGTGGATTTCCACAACTCTGGAAATCTGTTCTAAAATGCCACGAAGATTTTTATGTGGTTTTCCATGTGAATTTTAATGTAGATTTCACATGAAGAAAATTAAATATATTTGTTTTTAATTTGTCCTGAACAATATCCACGGACAAATCTCTACGCAAATTTCCACGAGATTTTCACATAGATTTAGTATAAAAGTTGTTGAAATTTCTCCTTTTATATCCATTTCGAGGAGCAATTTCAAAAAAATTTGTATTAAATCCACGTGAGAAGCCATCATGAAAATCCACGTGGATTTTGCCGTAGATATTGTCAAGGATCCATGTAACGTTTTAGAAAAGATTTTCATGCGGATGCATGGATTTCCACGAGGATTCCACATATCTTTCCTTGTGGAAATCCACGTGGTCGTTTTCAACAGGGTTATACTGAAGACTTTACTCTCGTATTTTTTGTGAAAAATAATTCGATGCTTCAGTGTCACAGTATAGGAACTTCAGCTTACATGGTCAACTGGTACCGGCTGTCGGCTCAAGATGCACGAAACGTAGTTTTGCTGGTGGCATCAACGCAGCGTCCAGTCGTTCTCACAGCTGGGAAAATGGTCAATCTATCCTTACTAAGTTTCTCCAACGTAAGATACCACTGTTCATGCTTTTCAGCAGCTACGAGGAATTGATTTTAAGAAAGCTCCTTTTCGCAGATGATAAAAGTTTCAGCGAGCTACCTGAACATGCTTCGAACGGTGACGGCAAATGCTACTTGATAACGCCATAAGAAACATAAACTGAATGCTGAGTGTTCGTCAAGATAAATATCAAGATGTATTTTAGTATTATTTTAGTAACTGACTTCGGTGACTATATTTTGTTATGTCAGAAGAAGAAGAAGAAATATAAACACCTTGTGTTAAAAAAAAAGAGCTTAATTGTACCGTTTAATATTTTCTAATGCATGACAGTGTAACTAAAACGTTCGTTGAATCGAAGCCAATCGCATCTCGAGTCAATAAATTATTTCTGGAGTTTACAATCAACCGATGACCAAATGGGCGCACGCAGCAATTAATAGTCCCGCAAAACATTTGCGGAAGCGGCTCGAAACAGACTTCAAATCGCCCCGATTAAAACCGACGTGAGTAATGACTACACTTGGCGAGTGAGTTTTAAAATCGGGGATTCGCGGGGGCATAAGAAAAAGTGCCCCCGTAGGCGTTTATTTTTTACCTGCACTTAATAACGGCTCCGCGAGGGAGGACGAGGAAAATTGCGTTTAAAAACGGCGGCAATCACAATATGCACTTTCAAACTTTCTGCGAGCTTCTGGGAATCTCGTGTACTCATTAAGTCATTAAATCTGCTTCGAATTAGTCGATGATTGACAAATAATTGCAGGCGTATTACGGACTCAGTCACAATTACTGTTTGATAATTATGTAAAACGATAGATAATCATTATAGTTTGAAAGAATATTAACGATCTTATACGAATCAAACTGATTTTATAACTTACAAAGTACAACTAAATATGTTACGCGAAATTCTTTATTAATATGTTTTTGAATTATAAAAGTAAAGAAAAGTAAACATTTCAATCAATTTCTTTAGAGTTATGTTGGAAAATATAGTAAAAATAAGGACTCGATAAAAATGTCTCATACGCGGAACCATTTGTTGGAAGACTGCACAAACCTGAAAAAAATAAAATATCTTTTATCGAATACTACAACTTTACATCGCAGACTTTTTATTTTAAACTCAAAAATCTAATTTCAGGCCTAGTGTTTCACTTTTACATATTATTAAAATAATTATATCATTTTTCAACTTGTTTGTTTTTTTATTAATTTAAACTAGTCCGCAACTGGCATTTGTAAGTTTTTAAATAAAAAAATCAATGTAAAGTTGTGATGTTCGATGAAAGATATTTAAATTTTTCAATTTTGAAGCTTTTGAACATAGAATTATGGTTCTCAGAGGAAACATTTTAGCCGAGTAAAAATAAGTTTTACTACTTTTTAGAGCAAACCATAATACTCTAGAGAAATTCATTCAAACAGACCAAAAAGCCATTATATATTTTTCTTTATGTTTATAATACATGAACGTATTTATGTTTCTGTAAATGTATATATTTTTTTAACCATACTCTACCCTTAAAGAAATGCAAATGTATTTTAGAGAGAAAAAGGCGACTAAACCTGCATCAACGAATGAATGAAAGGTACTGCAAGATAATAATAAGCTTCTTCTCTTTCATCGGGATTAATTGCTCTAGCTTTACACTTTTAATTGGTCAAGATTGAAGGTTCGCTGGCGATTCGCTCGTCAGTCTTACCTTCGATCGCCTCAGTGACGGCAACTCGAAGGAATAATTCTGAAAGTCAGTGAAAAATGCGATTTTACCATCTCAAGACAGCCTTCGAGTAAAGACAAAAAAACTTTGGAAACATGAACGCGATAGCAGTGAAGAAAATCAACAATGCAAAGGATTTTGAGTACACCGTGCAGATGACCCGCTGGTTGCTTCAGCCTCTGGGGATATGGCCAGGAAGCTTCTCGACTTATCCGACAGTCCTGCGGCTGCTTTCCATTGTTGCTTGCGCATTTCTTCTGGCGTTCCTGTTGATTCCCTGTTGCCTACACATGTTCCTCATCGAGAAAGATCTCGGGGTCAGTGCCCGATAGTCAGCAGTCTTCGTGAACTTTGGAAGAATTTAGATTAGATTACTCACTTTATTCGTTTTTTTCAGATTCTGAAAGTGTGCGAGTGATGATTATTAATGTATCCTAGCGATAGAATAGAATAGAATGTTTATTGTAAATTACAGTATTTACAAAAAGGGATATGCACTGACCCGGAGTGTGTTATACCTCCGGATCACCGATTTGGATGAACCTTTAGATACTGTTTTCTAGTAGCAAATAATGAAAGGAAGTTTAAATTTAATCCCATATGCCCTTATTTAGCCGATATATGAGTAATGCTAATCTTTCTAGTTACATCTGCTAAATAAAGGCCTATGAGATTAAACTAATGGTTGTTTCTTTCATTATTCGATACTAGAAAACAATATCCAAAGTTTCATCCAAATCGGTGATCCGGAGGTATGACACTCTCCTGGTAAGAGAAATGTCTAGTAAAAAATACCATACTGTATGGGAAAGTGGTCTCAGACTGGCATTATGAATATAGTATAGTATAGTAATTATGAATATATATAGTATAGTAATTATGAATATATATAGTATAGTAATTTTATCATAATGTCCGTCTGTGACCATTTTCCCATATAGTCTAGTAATTGTTACTAGAGTGTGATGGTTTGTAACTTTGTTCAACGTTACAAGCTTCACTGTAACGGGCCTTGTTTAATTAAATAAAGTAATCATTGACGATTACTTAAATCAGATAATAAGTACTTCATTGATAATTTCTGAAGATTTAAGCCGGTAGACCTTAGCAGTAGTCGTCAATGTTTCGAACAATTCCATAATTTTAATTGTCAGATAAGACGATCTTATAAATAAATACCTATACTTATATGGATTCTTTTCTATCTGAGAGGCTAAGTATACGAGAAATCATCGTAGAATATCTTGAGATTTCTAAAAATTTCCTAATTATTTGAAGAGTTACAAAAGATTTTTAAAGATTTCCAATAGATTTCCAAAAGATTTCTAAAAGATTTCCGTCGATTTCTTAGTTGATTTTTCCTTATAGTGCGAAGTCTCTCACTGTCATGTAAAAACAATCCATTATCATGCAAAAATACACTACATTCCGGGCTGTAGGTTCGCCTAAAGATGATTGGCCCACTTAGTTTCTGCCTGATGAACATCTTCAAGTACTTCGCGATGCTGCTGAAGGACAGTAAGGTGGGCTCGTGCATCGCCGACGTGGCAACAGACTGGGACGAGGTGTCGAGTCCAGAGCATAGGGGATACATGCAGCAAAACGCAAAAACCGCGAGATTCTTCACCAGCCTCTGTGCACTGTTCATGTACGGTGGTGGTCTGCCATATAGCACAATACTACCGCTCACTCGGGAGGCCATGATCATCGGCAACAGCAGTTACCGTCATCTTGCCTATCCTAGCTATTTCATCTTTTTCAATCCACATGTGAGTGAAATACATAATCTACAAGAGTTCTAGTAAAAATTAATTATTATACTGTTTTGTAATGGAGGGACAGACTCGACAAATAAAAAATTTTACTAGAAAGTACAGAAAATTTTGCTAGACTTACAATAAATTTTGCTGAACTTGCAATAAATTACTATAAGTCTAGCAAATTTTACTAGACATTCTTTAAAATTTTGTATTTGTCGAGTATGTCCTTGCGTTACAAAACAGTATATTAATTTTTACAAGAACTTTTCTCTCCGTGTAGATAAACAAGCTTCTGAAAGTCCTTTTTTTTCTTCATTTTGACGTATCAATCATGGAAATAAAATGATGCATTAGTTTGTTTGCAATAATTAACTTGATCTTTTAACAGACACGCTAATGGTGTAAGTTATACTGCCGTTTATCAAAAGCATTTTCTGCTTTTTGACTGACACGCTGTAAAATCTTCAATTGAAAAGAAAGAATTCTGCCTTTTTAAACGGAGTTTCTACCTTTCTGGATACTACATTATTGTCTTTCTGAAAGTTATTCGAACATTTTATTTGCAGATCAGGCCAATCTATGACTTTGTATTCATCATGCACTGTCTGTGCGGTTTCGTCATGTACTCGGTGACTTGCGGTGTCTGCAGTATCGCCATACTCTGCATCATGCACATCTACAGCCAGTGTAGCATCACCTCAGCCATCCTCCGAAACCACGATGGAAGTTTCGATGAAAAGTCCATTGGAAGGATAGTCAGGCAACATCTAAAATCTTTGCAGTAAACTTTTTGAGTTGATAAACTGATTGATTACATAAAATTTATGATGTACACTGAGAAAAAAAGTATTAATAGTAAAAATTACTATCTGTATGGTAACACGACCACAGACTTGATTCTCAGATAAAAATTACCATGTACCCTACTATAGAGCCAAATTTGCCATAAGTACAGTAAATTTTACTGGACAGTATTGGAAATAATTTTAGACGTACAGTAAAATTTTGTATATTTTTACAAAACATTTGTACCACAATCTGAACTCTGAAATGAAATTTACCACATTCTTTAGTAAAATTGACCATAAATGTAGTAAATTCTACTGGACAGTATTGTAAATCAGTATGGTAATTTTCATCTGACAGTCTAGTCAGTGGTCACGTTCTCAGATATGCAGACAGTAATTTTTGCAATACTTTCTTTTCCAGTGTAGAGTATGCGAGTTTCTCTGTTAAAAATTTGTTTCAATCGTCTCAGTTTTGCCTCGAAATTGGAAGACATTCTGAACGATATGTGCTTGGTCGAGATGCTGGGGTGTACCTTTAATATTTGTATGCTCGGCTATTATTTCATCACGGTAAGATTGAAATCTACTCTATTGAGTCTACCCAAGCAAGAAAAATAACTGCAAATTAATACAAAATTAGGAATTTGAACAAAGCGAAACCGTCGGGACTATAACGTACTCCCTGCTGCTGGTCTCCTTGACCTTCAACATCTTCATCTTCTGTTACATTGGCGATCTGCTAACAGAACAGGAAATTATTAAAGATTTAAAAATTACTTTCTCCCTTGGTAATAAAATGATCATATTTAAAGTATTTTTTTAATCGATTTTTCACTTAATTTTTGATTGATTAATTGGTCTTTTCTCTCCATGTGCTTAAAAGGTGCTAGAAGTGCTAAAATAAATACTTAAAAATGCTTAAAAATAATCACTGTCTACAAGGGAACTAATAATTTGATTTTTAATAACTAAATTCAAATAACATTTTAGTGCGAGAACATCGGTGAAGTGGCATACGCGATGAATTGGTATCAGCTGTCCGGCAAAGAGGCGCGAAACGTCGTGCTGATAGTGGCAGCGACGCAGCGTCCGGTAATTCTCACCGCTGGAAAAATGATCACCCTCTCCATTAGCAGTTTCTGCAACGTGAGCAACTTCAAGTGGCTATCGATATAAGTTTGATTATTTATCTGCAGGTCATAAAAGTTTTTATTTGCAGGTCATAAAAGCTTCCGTCACTTACCTGAATATGCTTCGGACTCTTACGGCGAGTGATAGCCAGCAGTAAATGTTTTCCTTGAAGAATAAAATTCCAGGATTGGTGCATCGATTGGTTTGAGTACTTTCACTAGTTTCAATGTATTTTAATTTACATTGATTTACATTGAAAATAAATGGCCAAATTTAGAGAATTTGGTAAATATATAAATTTAAATTTTTAGTGGCTTAAGTATTTTAAATAAATCGGGCCCTACTATTAAAAAATATGTTAGTATATTAAATATTCCTCTCTTAAAAAAAGGATGGCGGGATGTTGTTTAATATTTTAAAATGCGATTTGATTGGCTCATGGGCATGTTTCTCTCTTATCTCTCTTAAAAAAAAGGATGGCAGGATATTGTGAAGTATTTTAAAACGCGATTTGATTGGCTCACGGGCATGGCAGGTTAAATGGTGCTAAATTTAAAAATGTAATCTTAAAATATGATATTAAATAGTAGATGCGCTAGGGGCATTGGATTTTGCTAGTGTGTTAAATATTTCATTATAATTTTTAAAAATTGGTACATAAAAATCTCACCTCGAATTAATACTTGATATTGAATGACTTCATGTGTTATATCAGGTTTTATGAATATTCTCTGTATTTATACTATGTATGTTATCTATGCTGCTTCCTTTCCATTTTTAAAAATAATTACTTCTTTATAGAATTTCATCACAATCTAGGTAGTTTCCCTTTGGTAATGAAACATTTTTACAATCATGTTCGTGTATTGAAAAGTACTATTGCAAAATCCTATCATTGTTGACTAATGAAATTACACACAAATCTGTATATTTTGTTTAAAAAGTTATACTAATAAATGGAAAACTGACGGTTGAAAAAATGTTTCATTGTAAAATAAGATAATAATCTTCGTATTCAAATCATTCAGCGTTTTCATAGACATTTTTTAAATTTCATTTTTTATCAGCAGCATCTAAAAATAAATACATCAATTTTATTATTCATTCTTTTACCGAATTAATAAAATTTATACAATGTCATGCATGATAAAAAAATAATACTCATAGTACAGTACCTTTTACATATACACATACATATATAAATATATATATAGATTATAAATAAAATAAAATCAACTCTTTTGCAAGATTTTGGTATTACATTACTCCGTTACTTTAATAGAAGTAGGGGGTGGGGGGGGGGGGGGGGTTAATG